>SSNR01000141.1:796652-838146 GCA_006937965.1 Callopanchax toddi | reverse complement strand
ACCCCCCCCCCCCCACACACACACACACACACCTCCCACTTCCAGTAAGAAACGATAAAATAGTTCAAGCACTTTTTAATATGCTTTGATTTTTTTAAACAAAAATAATTACAAATAAAACTAAAAACAGCATTTTTCTAAACAGATTATTTCCTGTAAACGCAGATCAGTCTTAATCTCAATTTGACACATGAAAAAAAAAAGTGAGAAAATTTCGGCTACTTCAACATGTGTTTGACTTTTCTCAACAGATTATTTCCTGTAACACTAATTTAAATCCAGGCGTTTTACCAGTTACTTCACTTGCTAAGACGTGATAAGAAATCAGCTGTATCATCCATTCTGACTCTGACAGGTTGAATCAGCCTTCATATCAGATGATTTCTCTCCTATAGAATTAGTTCTACTCATCACATCACACTTGAATCATCCCATTAAACCCCAAAATGTCTAAAGCTGGACTTTCTCTGACAGACTATTAGTGTCATTTGCAAAACCTAATGCTTTTCAGAATGCTCAACAAATGTTCTTAATCTCAATTAAATTTACCTCTTTAATTAAAATAATATAAAACAAGGATTTCAATATTAATATCATTTATTTTTGTATGTAGTTGACCATCTTCTAACACTGCAATATCCTTTGTTACAACTTAAAACTTTAGTTTATAAAGTTGTTAGTTCTTTTTAGATCCCTGTCTGCTTCTTTCCTCGGTGACGCGCACACTCACACGCGCGCGGGCCGTCGAGGGGGGAGGAAGGGGGGTCAGGTCTGTAGCGCAACAACAGGTCCAGCGTAACTGGAACCCACAGAGAGGAGAGGGTCTGTGACTCAACTTTGCTGCATTTTTGCAGCTTTTAGGAGGACTGACGCCGGAGGAGCCATGAAGGATTGTTTATTTATTTATTAGAAACGTCCTGATCGTCAGTATGATCACGGAGCGGGTCAGGTTTAGCGGCGAGGAGACCAGGAGATCTCCCGGTGCCCAGTCCGTTACTGGCGATGCTGTTGAAAGTTTACTGGATCATGTAGGACTGTCCAGGTGTCTCCGCTGGAAACTTTAGTTTATCCAACAGGGAGGAGGGCTCTCTGCAGCAGCTACATGCGTTGCTACTAGACCGGTGTGTTCATGCGTAAGCTTCGCACATGCGCAGTACCGATCGGGTTTCCTGTACATATCGCTAGTTATTTTTCATTTTTTATTAACTCAATATTTATTACAAAATTGTAAAGACTTCGTTATGTTAGACAAACATGAAATAAATGCATGTTATTTAATATTAAAGTCAGAATAAATTAATTTGGTAAACTTTAATTAAAAAATATAATAATTACATTTTTAACCCCTCAAAGTAGAGAGGTCCTGGCGACCCCCTGAGAGGCTTTGGCGACCCCTAGTGGGGGTCGCGACCCCCAGTTTGGGAATCACTGTCTTAGAGTATGCTCAGAGCCATCCATCCATCCATCTGTTTTCATCCACTTATCCAAAGTCAAGTGACAGAGGTAACAGGTCCAGGAGGGAAGGCAGACATTCCTCTCCCCATCAACTCTCCCCAGCTCCTCCTGGAGATCCCAAGATGTTCCCAGACCAGAGAGGATGCATAATCCTTCCAGAGCCATTATGAGCCAGTCTCTCTCTATCACACATATAGCCCACTTCCTTCTTAATGTGGCCCTAAAAATCTCCCTAAGTAATTTCAGTATGTGGCTGTTTTTAACACCACAGTGGGTAGTCTTCATCCTGACTAAAGCTGCCAAGTTTTAACACAGAACAGCATCATTATAAATTATCTGTCAACCAGCTGAGTCAAAATCTAAAGGGAAAAAATCAGTAGAGGATATAAAAAAGATGAACATTTTTGTTTTTAACTGAATTTTATCTGCTTTCATGCTTCTCAATTCTCTTGTATGAATCATAGACTCTCACTTTGTGTTGCTGAAATTTTTAAAATGTTTATATTAGAGGTGGGCATAGATTAATTTTTTTAATCTAGATTAATCTAGATTAAAATGTCTCATTTGAATTCTGCCAAAGGGTTCATAATACCGGTATGTGTGTTCATGAGGCTGAAGAGTCGTTATACTTCAAGTCTAGAGTTTAAGGTTAGTAACAGCTGATCCACTGTTTGGATCAGCTGTTACAAACCTAACAAGAAATATTAAACCTGTCAGAACTTCCCTCAGAAACCCAGACCTGAGTCACAAACCAGATCCTCCAGATCAGATCTCTGAGCTCATTTTAACAACCTCTGATGGTTGATCAAGTTATCAGGATGAAACATTTTAACACTAAAACACATTGATCTGTAATCAGAGGTCTGTCTCCTTTAACTCTACAGCTGTTTTCTGAGGCTCACTCTGTTTTAATAGTTTGACTGTAGAAACCTTCTCATCTCCTGACAGTAAAGGATTACATTTAGTTTACAGGTCACCTGATTAAAGCATCAACTCTCTTTTTTACATTAAATAACTTCATGCTGATTTTTTTTAGCTGTCAAAAAGTGATTGTAGCATCCAGTTTATCTGTAATGGATTCAATCTGCCTTAAAATGACTTCATTTCTCTGCTGTTTATTTCACATGATCCCATAGGGCTGTTTATCATGTTTTTGTTAAATAAAACCACTTTAGGGGATTTAAACATTAACGAGTCTCTGAAAACTAAAGACAACCCTCTGATAAAGTCACTGACAGATCAATGTGTTTTAGTGTTGATATTGTTTGACTGGTTGAATGTTCAGCTGTCAAGTTCTGCTGAAAAACGCAGCACGCGCTGCCACATTCACTTTAACGAGAGGCGCGTGCACAGCTGAGGCTGTCGGCCCAAACAGCACGTTGGTTCACCAGGAAACGCCTGGAACCAGACAGACAGTCCAGACCTGGTTGATGACTTGGTCGAAGTTCTGCGGGAACTCTTCCAAGTTGTTGCCGCGGGTCTGTGACTCGGTCAGCGCTCTGCTGCGTTTCCTCCAACCTGGATCAAGCTCCTAACCACACGGTCCGGTTCAGGAGGAGGGAGCATATGCCGAGGTTGGCGCGGGCGTGCGGCTCCCGGACGCGCCTCTTTCACCTCCTTGGGTCCAGGTGAAAATCCTGGACCGGAACCGGCTCCCGGTGAAGGAGACACGCCTCACGTCTCTCGAACGCGCGCTTCACCTGGAGCCGCGGCTCCTGGTCCGGGTGGAGGATCGGTTCGGATCCGGGAGCCGCTCCAGGTGAAGCGAGCGTTCGGGAGACAGGAGCCGCGCCTCCTTCAGCTAGACCGGGGGAGCGGGTCCTGCTGCAGGTCCGGACTCCAGAAAGAACAGGATCCGGGCCAGGATCGGAGTCTGCCATTTGGTAATGCCTATACATCTCCTAGACCCAGTGACCCAATTTAGATTAACGGCGTTATTTTTTTTATCGTGCGATAACAGTTTCGCGATAACAGTTTCGCGTTAACGCAGCGCGTTAACGGCGTTATCGGCCCAGCACTAGTTTATATTCAATCCACTCATGCAACTAAAGCAAACCATCCATGCACAGTTATGTGTAATAAAATAAAATTACACAAAAAAAATATTGAACGCATAAAGAGATGAAGGTGCAAAAGGCCATGGAAAGTCACAACACCAGCTGGAATTGATTGATAAGTATAAAATAATCCTGTCACTCAGTGTAAATCAATATCAGCTTCAGACCCAAATGATGTCCTATAAAAAGGTGTCTCATTACCAAGGTGTCACTCAAACCACATGACTGATAAAACCAGAACTCTCAAGAACTTCACAACCTCATTGTTGCAAAACATACTGATGCTGTTGGTGACAGAAAAATTAAAATTGGGAAGGTTTTAGTGAGGACTGTTGGGACTCTAATAAGGAAGTGGAAAGAAAATAATTTTACCATAAAGCATTGACAACCAGGTACTCCACGTAGGATTTCAGACAGAGGAGTGTAAAGAATCATCAGAAGAGTAGTCCAAGAACCAAGGCCCACTAGTGGAGAGCTTCAGAAGGACCTGGAATGTGCAGGTCTAATGCATTACAATGAGTAATGTCTTTGTCTCGACCCACGACTTAATGTATGGACGTTGATGGTTGGATGTCTTTACATGTGTGGATTGAATGGGTTATTACAAACATCTGGTCAGAATTTAATATCAATAGAATTAGATTTACTTAGAAAATGGTGACATTTGTTACAAAAATGTTGTACATGTGGCACATCACAGGGTTTATAATATGTGCTTTTAGTAAATAACCCCTTCACTTTTCACATTCAACATATTAAATACTAATGCAACACAATAGAAGACACTATAAAGACACTTTAATAAAATAAAGTGATATTGTTCTGCTGTTCTTAAAGTGATAATATGCAGTTTTGCTTGTTTTGGGCTCCCTCTGGTGTCTGTTTTAAATTACTGCATTAAACAAGTTACCAGATCGTTTCAGCTTCTAAACGCCAATATCTACCTGTTGAAATGTCTCCTCAGCCTTCATAGCTTTCTACAGGAGTGCTTATTTACTCTTTCAAAGAAATCAGCTGTGTTCAAGCAGGGAGAGATTGAAAAAAATCAGGAATCATGAGCTAAAAACACTCCAGCGCTAGCATAACAGCTAGCCACTTTGGGTTAGCCTAACCCTCGTGAGACACGTGACTTCCTGGGTACCGTGACGGCGACGGAGATCTTGCAATCGTGGTTTTCCGGCTGTAATCACCAGATGGGGCTAAGTGACTTTTCATTAACTTTGTAAAGGGTCATATTAGCACATACTGGCTCAAGGAAAAAAATTTAAAATATGAAAAAGTTGCATATTATCACTTTAAGCTTAAAGCGGCTCTCTGGAGCATTTTTCCCTGTATCAAAGTTTTCTAAATGTTTTAAATGATATTTCAGGTCTAAACTATGATCTATGGGTTGAGTTCCACAACATCTGTCATTCTGATGAAGACCCTCCTTCCTCCTAGAGACCCCTTTCCATTATTTCTTGCCGCCGACATTTTTCAGCCAATGAAATTCAAATTTCTGCATTGTCTGAACATGCACACGCATCGACCAAACCTGTACCAGTAGGGGGCGCTGTCGTACAGGACGCTCCGTGTGTTTCTCTGCCGTCTCAGCCGTTCACTGAGGACTCACGGCTCATTTCTACTAAAAACCTACCCATTCCCCAGATAAAGATGGATTTATTTTTATTTTTAAACCTTTCACCTCACAGAATGGCAAGGCTTGACAGGATTACGCGTTTATTTTGGTCAGAAAGTTCATCCAGGACCGAGTCAAGTTCAGCTTCGGAGTCCAGCAGCAGCTCTCTGCTAACAGAGCTAATATCAGAAGCAGCAGGGACAGAGAGGGCTCATCAGACCCTCGTAGTGTTGTTGGAATAAGATTGTGAACTGTGAGTGATTAAACCCTACACATTGAGCGGTACAGTTCATGTCCAAAGTATATGCGCCGCGTGCACGCGCGCACACGCGACCGGACGCGAGTGTCGAGATGTTTTGAGGAGGAGCCTTTGGACGCTAGATTCAAAAACTGCTCTCCTGATGAAATCCTCCAGCGTGCGGCTTTAAAATGAACTGATTTAAGTTCTAAACTCCTGCAGATGGAGGTGGATGTGCCCATAAACGGTTATACAGAATTATACTGTATCATGTGCAGCAGTTTATCTCACACAGAACTCAGACTCAGACTTCATTTATACCTGTCAACCAATTGAGGCTGCAATCCTTTTGATCTCACAATGCCGTCCTAAACACCACATTAATGTTAATTTCTCATGTTTTACAGCTTATTTTATTAGCACCTTTTATATTTAGTCTTGCAGTTGACCTTTTTAAATGAAGTTATCCACAGCTTTTATGTATCAGCAGCAAGCCATGGCTGGAGGTATGAGAAGCTTCCCTGCTCTGAGACATCCATCAGTGATGGAGACCAGAGATAAAAGGGACAAACTTATACAAGTGTCTGTGCAGTTCAATCAGACAGTTTGCAGACTGATCAGATTAATCCTTCTGACATCAACTAGACCTGCTGCACAGTGTAGACCAACCTCAAATCATCATTAGATTAGAATGATCAGATTAGATTAGAATAGTGATACCCTCAGTGCAAAGTAGAAAAAGATTAATCAATTTTACCCGAAACAAGAAGTTAGGCAGACGAACTTTAGAAAAATGGGATGTTCTGAAACATTAAGAGATGGGATTATTAAAAATATTCCCTCAAATTTTCTCAAATTCCTCCTTATTGCCAAAGTCACGCTCAGATGAAATGAGAAAATGTCATTGCATTCATTCTAGCAAAAAGGAAAAAGACCCGTGCGCGAATCACAATGAGCGTCTCTCTCTACAGTTTTCATCGGCAGTCAGGATTAAATTTAGCAGAAGATGAAAATGTAGAATCAGTGCACGGGGGGAAAAGCAAGTGTAAGTATTGTAAGTCAGAAGACATAGAGGGGGAGAGAAAAAAGGTTTTGGTGAGGAGAAGAAATGAAGCACCTTAAATGTAAAATGTAAGAATGTCAATGGGGAGATGTCAGCAGGTGAGGAAGCAGCCAATTATCCAGAGGAACTCTTGGCACAAAGCTCCCTGTTCCCATTAAGAGACATAATATTACCGTGTTAAGGAGGAGACTAAAGAGATGGTCGCGCCGCGTGAGTGTGTGAGTGTGTGTGTGCTTCACATGCAGCCTCTTGACAAAAAGCAGTTCAAGTCATGGATAATGAGACAACAAGCACTGGTGAGAGCTTCGATAACAAGCAATACAATCACAAAAGCTGGGTTGTAACGACTCCTCAACCCTGGCCACAGCGGCCCCCTTCCCCTCATTACTCCCCTGCCTATAACCCCCCGTCGCCCCGAGGAGACGAGGTGAGGGAAGGAAAAGGAGAGCAGATGGATGAAGTGTGGACGTGCATTCTAAGTGAGAAAAGGCTTTATTTTAAGGCGGGCCTCTTCCTCCATCCATCGATCAAGGTCTGAGGACATCAGAGGAGGTGAGCTCAGGGGAACACGGAGATGTTTTCAGGCTAAAATATATTTATTCTGCAATGTATTCACAGAGTGATGAAGACGTTCAGAAACAGTAGAAGGTTTTCAGGTTGACTCAGAAAAATGTATCCTTTAACATGTTGTGTAATTCTTTTCTTTAGTCAGTTGGTTTGAGGGACAGTAAATTAAATTTTCTCACCCCAACTTGGATGTTTGATGAGAAAATCTTCAGATGTAGATATTAAGCATTGGTGATAACACAGGTAAACCAGGGTATTAATATTGTCTCCAAAAACTACATCTTGTGCAAATAAGATGAACATTGTGTTAGTTCTCTTCTTCAGCTGCTCTTACTGCAGCTGTACCACTCTCTCTTTAGCAATGTCAACTGGTTAGTATGAGTGCTGTAGGAAACATAATTCATATCAGTGTAAATAAATTCTCCACCATGTTGAATACGTGATTTATTCCTTCTGTTACCAATGCACACAAAACATTTCTAATAGCCTGATCAATTTGACTTAAAAGCATCTTTAACAAAAAAAATCCTCAAGCCTTGGCCTTTAGCTGTGGAGTTAAGGAAATTTATATTTTTAATTCAGCTATAAATGATTCCAAAAATAACATAACTGACAAGAAAAAATATTTACTTCATCACATTCTGCTTTACAAGCATGTCCTGATTTTATCTTGCTCTCAAAATGATGTGCACTTGCGCCCCTTCTGAATGTAAAACTCACCTGTGCTTTGCACTGGTGTTTTAAAAAGTCAGCAAAAACATAAATGACAGAATGAGAGCTAAACATTCTGGCAGCGCGTGTCAAAGAACACGTCATCATTATTTTTAACTATGACCCAGTCATTTCCAAGTATCAATGCTCCTGATAGTATGTTCTGAGCTGTAGCAGCTCTTCTCTGCTTTTATAGTAACAATGTTTTTATTGACTGTTAGGTAGAACATTAGTTTTAATTAGCTGGTGTCTACATGCATTTTGAACTGTCTGAAAGTTTAAAGAGTATTTTATTTCTTATCCTACATAGGTCCAGGCTGTTTTATGATTTTTGTATAAGAACAGTAATTTGGTCTCATAATGAGTTTTAAACATCATAAAACAGCTTGTTGTAAATCAGTGACTGTAATCTCCTTAAAATGTGGGCTCTGGGTAGTGTTTCCCAACTCCATGAGCAATAGTTGTGAAAAATTGTGATTTCAATATACCTAAAAAAATATTTACCATTTAAAAAAATATCCATTTCACTGTAATCAAGCAGCCTGGGTCTGAGGTTAATTTGATTAATTTAGTTTCTGCAAAGCAATATTTGAAAGGCAATTTTTTACAAAATCTACAAGTTGGTGTCTAAAAATGATAAAATGAAAGCTAGTAGAACAAAGAAGAAATGAGTCTTAAAGGTGGAAAAGAGAGAGAGAGAGCTCAGTTTGCACTGTGTAGACAAACTTCTTTCTAAATGCACATCAAGTCAAGAGTCTCCAGGTACGTTTCTTTGTCAACAGTAAAGAGAAGACTTTGTGAGCCTCAGAGGACTCACCACAACGTGTGAACCCCTGGCAAGCCTCAAAAAAATAAAAAGACCACCTGCAATGCACATAAACAGTCAACGGTGGAAATGTGGAATAAAGTTCAATGACATGATGAAACAACCTTTATAGAAGAAGGAAAGTGATGTGACAAAATATAAAGAAATCAACAGACAAAGAGTTGATGACTTAAAACATGTCCTCACCCTTCAGACATGATGACACTCCTGTCACGGTTTCACCATGTTTGACTGCCTGATGGAAGAGCATATACTCAAGGTTATGATCCGTGTCGAAAAACAGGGTGATTGTTGAAGTCGATGGGAATTTTATGTATGAAAAATAAACAAAGTTTTATAGATTTGAAACTTTTGGTCAAACCAGTACATGTGCTTTTCAGATTGACTGTTCCGCCCATTTATCTTCATCTGGTTTTAAAGAAGCGTTTCTGGTCCGAACGCTCTGCAGTCTGGCTGTGACACTCGGATAATGATATCCTGTATCCGTCAGTCTATCAGGGAACGTGAGATCTTTCACAAACAAGAAGGATGAGCATGAAGCGCTGATGAGGATTCAGCCAGAATCCTGGGAATACAGCATCATCACACCTAGAGCCACCAGTTATATCGTGTGTGCTTATGGTCTGAGAGAAAGCCACAGTACCAGGAGGAAACTCACGCATGAAAGGGGAGAACATGCTAACTCAACGCAGAAAGAATGCAGTCCAGAATCTAACTTGCAACCTTCTTGCTGCAAGGCAATATTGCTATCAACTGCTCCACCATGCAGCCCAAACTTTGTCACAAAATTCAACTTTTTTTAATGTACCTAAATGTTTGCTGACACTAATTTGCTTAAAAAGACTTTTATTTCTTTAAATAATTGAGTAACAAAAAAGTATTTTTAAAACAGCACATGCAAGCAGGTTGGGCATCAATAATACGACGTGCTGCTATAAACAGTGTTGGGTAGTATCGGAATACATGTATTTAGAATACTATTTTGATGTACTGTATTCCGGTACAGTTACTATTTTTAAACATGACATTCAGAATACAGTTACTTTCGTAATACCATTGGAATACTTGTGTCTCCATGTTGTGTAGGTTATCTATCCCATAATGCCACTAAACAACGTGCCTCCATTACCATAACAACCCTACCAAAACACGGGGGTACACTCCCGACCAGCCGGTAGCAACACGTAGCAACAGGTAGCAGCTAGCCTCGTATAGATTCAGACCAAGAGATGGAGTGGTTGGAGGCACAACCGCAGCTGAATCAACCTACCAGCAGTGGAGGAATAAATGCATTCATGTCCTGGAAATTCAAGCTAATTTTCATTCTAAAAAAGGAACGGGGCGAGCGAAATATGACGGTGCAGTGCGATCTTTGTCTGCCAGCTAACAACCTACTAGCTGCGTCCAAAGACTCTAATCTAATCTGAAGAAACACCTTAAAGTCAGTTTTATCTTTCTAGTTTTGCTTCCTTAGTGCTTTATTTAACAGCCTGTATCGTGTTAGTTCTGTCATTTCTCACATTTACAGTGTCGGTGTTGTATCTGAAATGACGTTAGCTTGATGATGTTGTTGTGGTTTCTTGTTAAGAGCTTTCCATCTGGAGTGCAATGAACATCAAGAACATCACTTTGCAATAGACTTAAACTGTGTTTTATAGGGGAAGTATTCTAAGTATTCCAAGTATTTAGAATACAGTACCAGGATTAAGCAAAGTAATGGAATACAGTACAAAATACATTTTAAATCAGGTATTCAGTATTCTGTAACTGAATACATTTGCAAAGTATTCTCCCCAACACTGGCTATAAAGCATGCACACAGGCTCTTATTAATGTATCTAAACTGTATAGAGTCAGTCTGTTTGTCTGTAACAATCAGAGACTGATAGTGTAAACCTGCCAGTGCTGCAACCTTGAAGCTTTTATACAAAAACACATGAATCTTTTAGAGGACCAGGTGGAACTGGAATGGGGCGCTTGGACCAATGAGGTCAACACTCCACCTATAAGCAGCCAGACTTTGGATCTGACCACTCACATGCCTCAGGGGCTGAGAAACCCCCCTGGCGTCCGCTTCCATTTCATCCCCGAGGCCACTCGAGCATGACTGAGCGTTTCTCTGAATCACCAGAAAAGCGCTGCTCTTTACCACCGGTGGGAGTCTCTTGTAAATCATGTCAGCAGAGAAAGTAATAAGGAGAAACCTTTTGCTTGAACTCTTATTTTCACTTTTTATACAAAAAATTGTTCTTTTTCTGTCCACTTTACTTCCACTTGCTGATTTTTATGACTACTTTGAGGCGTGAGGTCCTTCTGATTGATGTCAGCTACTATAAATTGCTGTTTTTACTAAAAATGGCCAAGTTTTTCCTGGCAGAGACACATCGGAATGAGTTCCTACGTTGTAATCTACATCAGATCACCTACGGTGGCCCAGAGGGAACAACGCCCACCTGCAACAATACATTTAAACTGTAAAACCTGCAGACTATGACATTAACCCTTTATAGAAAAAGTATTTGATCACGTCTGCATGCTTTCATTTTGATTTGTAGCCTTTTGTACAAAATGTCTTTAAAAGCAAAGAATATAAGGAGAAAATATTTTTACAAATGTTGAAAAATTTTTTAAACTAAAATATATAAATTAAAAAAATTAAAAAAACTTTACAAGTTAAACAATTTTAAATTATAAGCTGAATATCTAAAGGGGTTAGATGTAAAAGATTTTAAAAAGAAAACTAAAGGAAAAACAAATTAAAAGTTTAAAAGCACCAACATTTAAAAGTTAACTAACTAAATTAAAATAACAAATCACATTTAAAAGTTAAAAAGCAAAATCATTTTCATAAGTCAACTAAATAGCTAAATACAATAGGCTTAAAAAATAAAAAACATAAAAATGTCCCTATAATAAACCCCAGCAGCAATCAATGGTTGAAGCTTTAAATTTCTAAGTGTAGGATGTGTTTAGGCTGGAGGAGTGGAATAATTACACACCCACCACTGCTATCTAGAGCATTTTTCCACTTTTCATTTTTAATTTCACACATTTTATGCACTTTCAAGGGCAATATCTGAACCCCTGTCTGTCCTGTCTCTTCCCGCTTTCATCTTTCCTCAGTCCACCTGCTTCATATTCCCCACCAGTTCCTCAACCGAAAGAGCAACAAGAGCATGAGAAAGAGGAAGGGAGGAAGATGGCAGGGCAGACAGTCAGAAACAGATGAAAGATAGATAAAGATAGAAAGAGAAAGAAAGAAAAAAAGCCTCCTGCCTGCTCTCTTTGCTTTACTCACCAGATTCCTCTGCCCAGAATTCCTAATCTTGGCTGTTAACAGGCTGCCAATAGGGCCACTGCCCGTCTTCATGAATAAACATAGGAAGATTGGAGCGCGGCCCTGCAAACATGACAGCCAGTGCTGCCGTGGGACGCCGAGCTCGCCTATAATACATCCCCGGGGCTCGTCTCTGAACCGCTCCATCACTTAGCGCTCTTTTTCTACTTCTGAAAATGATGCCGCCTTCAATTGGCAGGCTTGTTATCTTTTAATAATGATGACAGGTAGCAAATGGTAGGAGTGCTGACGGCCGGATAAGGACTGTGTCGAGGAAGTGTGGGCTGATTCAGAGGAACTCAGATGGAAATCTCTGCTAAAGGGTGAGTAGAGCAATTTGACAGAATTGGCTTTTTTGTAGCTTTTTTTTTTTTTACCTCGCCGCTTGATGATAAATCTTTTTCTGTAAAACGTGCTGAAAATAAGGCGACTTAACAAAGCTTCTCATGAATTTTAGGATTTTGGAGGGAAATGTTTATACTCGTCTAAAATAAAAGTGGAAAAAAAGAGCAACGCAGCCCCCAGGAAGTGACTTCATCAACCTCCCTGAGACCAGTCGGGCCTCTGAAGGCGTGAGACTGCTTCACTCGCCTCCACCAGCTGCGTCTGCCACAGCCCTGTGTCACTCCCTCCTTCCTCTCCGCCATCCGTGCACTCTGCGAGGGCAGCACTTCTGACAGGCTGACTGCAACGACTCTGCCCCGAGTCTAGCTGAACCCCCTCGGGTGCCAGTTACTCCAAACACACACACACACAGAGCAGCTCACAAGGCATCCAATGAGACACCAAGGCAGTATCACGCCTCTTCCTCTCCTCCTCGCCACCATGCATGCTTCCCCACGCGACACAGGAACATCTTATGCATTATTAAAACACACTTTTCCTAAAAGGCCGCCGGCAAATTATTCTGCAACCACAGTGACATATCTGGATACTGAAAGTGTCCACGCTCGCTCACAGCTCTCACGTGGTCAGAATACTGGGGGGGGGAAACTCCAGACAGATTATTTCACAAGATCGATGAAGGGCATTAGGATAATCAAATGCTAAAATTTTAAAGATTTGGAACACTGGGTTAATATAATCAGTCGTGCAGGGATAAACCGTAAATCCACCTTTAATCCCGTGAGCTGTAATCTGTTGTTTTCTTTTAAAATGTCAAGAAGTGTAGAGTTTGACTTCTAAACGTAAATTCAGAAACCAAAAGTGACAAATACAGGAAAATGAGCTCCATATGTATATGCTATTTTACAATATTTTATATCAATTAGCTTCAAATATTATGTTGAAAAACATACATTTAGAATCAAATCTAAATATATAAACTTTGATCTAAGTATTGAAATAAAAATGTAGCAGCTTTCAACTAATTATTATCTAACATGCAAATTCAGATCATATAAAAGTAGCCTACCAAAATTAAAGCAGGGTGAAGAGACCTCCTATATAAAGTCAGTCTATCTGATGTTTAACCATGGCCCACATATTGAGAGATCAGGAAACACTCACACAACCCCCATTAAATCAGATCAGAGGATCTCTTCATCTCACTTTTATTTTGGTAGGCTACTTCCTGTTTGCAGCAGTCTGACATTACATGTCAGCTAAGGATTTAGTTCCAAATCGCCACTTTTAACTTCACATATAAAGATTTATATGCAAGATTTATAAATCACTGCTAAAATCAGAACGTAACTTGTCTTTTCAGGAAATGAAAACAACGTGTTTCTTTTTCCAATAACAAACCCTGGATCGTCACAAGTCTTCAAGCTCTTTTTGACACTAAAAGTCATCCATAAAACCACCTACTGCTGTGAAAGATAACAAGTAGAGCTGATTTATGTAAAATGTGAAAATGATGACAAAATGAAGATGCAAGGGTTTTGCCCAAACACAAAGATATATAAGATTTATAAATGATATTGTTTCAGTCCTAATTCTTCTGTTGAGTGGTTTGTAGATGAGAAAAAGTCAGACCGGAGTCTACAGCTTGGACAAATAATCCTGGCTCAGAAAATTTCAAAATCTGAATAAAAGTTTATACAAGGAATTTAATTCTAAATGATAATTTATAACTTTACCATTAGATTAATCTAATGTGGGGTTAATGTCAAATGACAACTCCACACCCCTTTGGTATTCATATAAGGAGATAAATGATTAAATGTAGTTTAAATCAAAGCCCCATACAGAACACATCTGCCTACACACCTGATTTATCTGGACAAATCAGCCCTAAGTGAAAAGCCTGTAATGGTGAACCAGTAGGGTGAGGCTGTTCCATCCAGGCCAAAGAAGCGTCACACATATGGAATAATGAATAATCCGGGTCCACAAGGGGGCGACTCCTAAAACGTCCCAGAACGCATCCAGGTCGCCCCATCCCTACAAGTCCCCGTCCTCCTCTGATCTGCTCATAAACGCAGGCTAGAAACTTTCTCCAGCGCGCGGGCCAAACGGCGCGCGGTCCCATTCAAACTTTAGGTGCAAAAAATTGAACTTACAAGAGTCGAACCCCAGTCTGCGTTGGACCGACTGCTCCCCTCAGATCCGCTCAACAAGTCCCGAGCCGCGGAGTGGACCCGAATGAATGATGAAGCTCTTTAAGGTGCGCTCCTGGACGGGAATGTGATGAGTGCGCACGTCGGTCCACTCGAGGAATCGCTGTGCGCGCACCATCCCCCCCTTCACCTTTCACTCTTCTCTTGTTTTCAATCAAGAACCGTTTTTTTTCCTCCTCCTTTTTCTTCTTCTTCTTCTTCTTCCTGCCACTTCAAAGCAAATGAGCGATCACCGTCCTGGGGGCTCGGTCAGCAGCAGCACCGCGCCTGGAGGAGGTGGAAGGATTTCTGCGCGAGAGCTGCCGTGTCAAAGTGTCCATCATCCTCCCTCTCTCCCAAGTGGCATTCCATAAGGGCGTGAAGAGATGTCCACGCGCAAAATAAAAGATAAAAAAAAAAAATCCTCTACAGCAGGAGAAACTTTAACCTGAATTCAGTATTTTTTTTCTTTCGGTCCTGTTGAGAAGTCCTTCATCCCTGAACGCTCCTGCGTGCGGATCTCTCCCCCCTCTCCTCCCCGGCCGGGAGCAGATCTCAGCCACTCAACGGGGACGTGGAGCACACCGAATTAGTCTCGGCTGCTGAGGAGATCCCGCTAACATCAACGCATCTTCTCCCGGCCGTTTCCGCGGCACGCGGCGGAGCACCAGGCGCGCAGACGGAGATGACAGTAGGGGGGTGGGGGGCAATGCGCTCCCAGTCTTTATTAGATAAGAAGCACACTCAGCTTGTTCTCTTACCACACACGCGCGCGTAAACACCTATGGTCTTTCCCCCCCCCCCCCCCCCCCCCCCCCCCCCCCCCCCCCCCCCCCCCCCCCCCCCCCCCCCCCCCCCCCCCCCCCCCCCCCCCCCCCTCGTCTCCAACCCAACCTCCCCTCCATCTCCTCCTCTTCCTCATCAGGCAGCAGCATCCTCTTTCGGGACGAACTCTTAAAGGGAGGAGTTGGATGAAAAAGGCTCATCAAAGCGCGCCTTGGTTGATCCTCAAAGGAACTCCAGATACAGTTATAATACAGAAGGAGTTAGAAAATAAAAATGTCATTTATTAAAGAAATGAGTTGTTGGTGTTTGTCGTAAATACTGGAAGTTTTTGTCCAAAAATGAAAAGAAAGTTTGTCTGACTGATTTCATAAATGCCACAAATGGAAAGGAGATAAGTTCAGTTTGACTGAAATCTCTCAAAGTTTAACACCAGAACTTTTGCATCCATTTTTTGGATCCAGGTCCAGCACCTAACCCCGTCCAGCTGTGCTGTACGTGCGTATCTGTGCGTAATCCCAAAAAGGTGCATCTTCAAATAAGGAGTCGCTTTTTTTTTTTTTTTTTTACAAACGCAAGTTTTAAATGAGAAAATGCATCTGTTTGGTCTTTTTGAAGGTACGAATTGTTTGACTTCAACCTGTGATGGTTCACATTTGCTGATGAAGGTTGCACAACTTTAAATAAAATGCTCTCAGTGGTTTTAGTCTGGTTTCTTCTGGATTGATGATTCTGAATCATCCCAGCACCGGAAAGGTTTGGTATGGAACATACGTACGCACACGCGCGCGCGCACGCACACACGCACACACAAGGATAAATAAAATAGTAAAACAGCACCTGTTCTCAACATTTCTCTAAACACGTTGCGCAGTTTGGCCACCCTGACTGCGCGCTTCGCATCCAAAGTTTACGCGCCCTCATTCTGCACCGTCCTGTTAATTGAACTCAAAAGATGTAGTTGTTTTTTATATTTATTTCCCAGCCGCTCACCTTAATTGGCTCTCTGCGCTTCGCGCCGTCGGGAGGTCGGAGCCTGTTGCAGTAAATCCGCTTTGAGACGGGACATCTCGGAGAATTCTGCGGCTGGTGGCGCTCCCGGGGATCCGGGGAGAGCTCCCGGTGCCGGCGCAGCGTCACCTCGAGAGGAACGCACACAGGTGGAGGCTTTACCGGAGGGAACACTGCTCCGTGTTGGGCAAAATGTCGAGTATTTCTTCAGAAGATGGCGAATAAAGCGTCCGCTGGCGGATTAAAGGAGTCCGAGTGCGTGATTTGAGACAGCAGAGTGACCAGACGCGCTGCTCTCAGACACAATGAGGCGGTGAGGATTTGACAGTTGACTTTCACCTGAAGTCTTTACCGCGCTCAGCAACTGGATGCAGCAACACAAACATCTTCTAACTCGTTATCTGTGGGTTTAAACTTGTTTTTGCAGGAACGTTTATGGAAGTATTGTTTTAATTATAATAAAATCTCAGATCAGAGGCTTTTGGGAATTCTGCTGGATGGGGTTTGATCCAGGCTGATCACAATGTGGAGCATGGTGGGGAAAAGTCCAAAATGTGGTCCATTAAATTAGAGCTCAGTTATCTGATAAAAGCTGGCAGAGAGTCATGAAAGAAATTCTTATTCTAAAAGCTAACCTCTGATTTGCACACTGCAAATGATGACTTCTGTTACACTAA
This sequence comes from Callopanchax toddi, assembly GCA_006937965.1. Taxonomy (NCBI): domain Eukaryota; kingdom Metazoa; phylum Chordata; class Actinopteri; order Cyprinodontiformes; family Nothobranchiidae; genus Callopanchax; species Callopanchax toddi. The sequence continues at coordinate 821,263 of SSNR01000141.1, read as the reverse complement.
AAAAGAATCTTCAATTCCTGTCAGCAGGTTCCATATAAGTCAGTTAAAAGTTACATGCTGTCAGCCAAAAGCCTTGTATCTCCCAGGAAATGGAAAACAGGTGTTTCTTTTACCACTAATAACTTGGATTGTCACAAGCACTTTTTCACATTTTCCTTTGAAAAGTCATCTATGAAACTATGGATGTGAAAAATTACCAATATTCTATTTTACTTCATTGATATTATAAATAATAAGTAATAATAAATAATCTCATATGTCATTCACCAGTTAGCTTATGTTTTATCAAAAAGTCAAGAACCTGTAAGAAAAAATACCAATCAGCATTCTTACATGTGTTTAAAATGCTTGAATATCATGGTTTTTTCTGGATTTTTAAAATTATTTTTTTTTACTTAACTAGAAATGTACAAAAAAATAGGTACTAGCTATTGACCCTTTGCACCTATGTCACCTGATCATGTGGTATCACCAGCGTGGTTGGCAACACTGAATTAGGGAGTATTGAACAGAGAGCAAAAGGGTTGACTGAGGTTTTTTTCCCAGTTTAGCCTCTTAGTTCAAGACCAGTTCAAGTTGTGGTAAGGTTTAGCACCTGTAGGTGGGGCTCATAAAGAGCGGTATTTACAAACGTTGAGTGTTAAAACGTTAGCTTACTTTCTCCCTGCTGTTGTTCACCGATGTAAACAAGTTGCTGAGTCCGACTTTGCCAGAATTCACCCTGCTGGATTTAACATTATGTGCACCTTCACTTTATACTGGAACTGAACCAGTGGCTGGCAGGTTCAACGGGTTCAGATGCTATACTCTCACACCGGACCGGACGAGATATCTCATAACAGTGAAGCTCATCATGCTAAATAAATAACGTAATATTCACACACATAATCCTACACTGGAACTATATTATTATAATCAATAACTATGTTGGTGAAATAAAGGATTATCAATATTAAATAAGTAATATAGACACATCACATTTATCATTTCAGGTCCATCACAGTCCCCCTGTCTTCAACGTTAATCTTACCGGTAAAACGAGTTCGATGCAAACCCAAAAACACTCTGATGGATGCTAATCTGTTACCACTGCAGCTCATCTCCGTCTTCGGTCTCCATCAAAGTTTTTTAAATATGACAAGTTGAATTTACACCTGTGTGTGTTAGTACAGCCAACCACACAGCAAACTGTTACCATTTTACTGTGAAATCAACTAAATAAAAGTGATAAAAGGCTACAAACTGGCTTGTTTTGACTAGCTTCCCAGGTGTTTCTACGTGTGTAAACAGTCTTTCTGCCAACCAAAATGACTAAGGGGTGGGTTCCGTGAGTGGTGTGACGTCACGTGCAAAGGTCAATATCAGTCAAATGCATAAGGAATTGAGCCTTTGTCACCAAACTGCATCAGTGTCTCTCCTGATGTAGGAATGAACGCTTGTTCTTTTTCTTTTTAAGTGCAACATGTTGGTTATTTTGTATTACTGCCACCTTTTGAATTATATATATGATATGTTTATGGCAGATCTTACCGGATCATTTTTTGTGCACTAAGTCAAAAATGTGTTAATTATGTATCTGACACAAAACAAAAAGGAAAAATGACACAAAATCAACGCTCATGCCAATTTTTGACACTATAGACTCTGGAAACCTCCATCCAACCCACCATTGTGGGTTGAAGTTTTTTGGTTAGTTTCATACCACGCTCATTCACGTCTAACAGGTCTAACAAAGGTTTAATTATATTAACCTGCTGAGGCTTTTCTTAAACCTTTAGTCCTTGTTAAGGATAAACCTTCAAGTATTTCATTGAGGGTTAAAATGACTTTTTAAATTACTTTAATAGCTTATATATATATATATATATATATATATATATATATATATATATATATATATATATATATATATATATATATATATATATATATATATATATATATAATCATTTTATTTATCACATTCATTTTTGTAGAATGTCTTGACTTTTGACATTTTATGAATATTTACTATTTACATATGTTTACTTAATTTTTTTTTTTTAAATTGGTTAATATATCCTCCATATTTTAACCGCCCCTCCCCCCCTCCACACACACACACACAAACACAGAGACCCACGAGGAAAATAAATGAATAAATTGAAAACTTAGCAGTTTATTTATCATGGATTACGGTTCAAAGTTCAGTTTCTTTCAATAAACGATTAGAAGGACAAAAAGCTGTTTTTTTTTATTTACTTACTTTACATGTTGCTGAAGTTTTGGTGAGGCCACCTATGATTTTAATGCATATTATGTTAAAAAAAAAAAGAATGATTTGTCATGAAATGCTAAATAACCATATATGTTGTAAATCCAGCGACCTCTCTGAGCTCTGTTAATGGGGTCGGGGTGTGTTCTTAGACCTGGCTGCTTCCTGGCTCTCACCAGGTCTGCAGACGTTGCTCAGCAGTAGTTGAGTCATCGTTGCAAACCAACAAACATGTCAACTCCAACACACACCAACAAGGTCGTCTTGTTTTATGGCTCAGAGTTCAGATCTCAGTTTAATTTATTTTTACCTGTGTAATGGTGGGGGTTAAAGATGGAGAGCAGACAAGCTGAGCTATGGAGACAGCTCCTCTCTCCTCCTCTCCTCTCCTTTCCGTTCCCCTCCTCTCCTCTCCCCTCCTCCCCCCTCCTCTCCTCCTCTCCTCTCCTCCTCTCCTTTCCTCCTCTCTTCTCCTGCTTTCCTCTCCTTTCCTCTACTCTCCTCCTCTCCTTTCCTCCCTGAGCTCAAGGGCAACTCGGCTGACATGAACCTCCTTTTTCTAATTCACTCAGCCACAGGAAAAGGGGGGAAAGTGCAATGCAAGGCTACCAAAGAGCACATTTAATTCCCTTTTATTGACTCAACACAGAGACACCCTATAAATGTTCACTCACATACATTTCTGAAGCTCATCTCCAGACTCCTTTATTTCTTTTTTAATCTTTTTGAGGCCTCAAAAACATGAAGCTCTTGCAGAACATGAAGAAGTGAAACAAAAGTAACTTGTGTGAATGAACATGGTGTGATGGGAGGTCATCAGTGAAGCTGAAGACGTAGAACAGTCGGCCTGAAAAATACATCTGCAGGTTCAGCCGACGGCTCTGTGATTGAGAGACCTGCAATCACATGACTCTGTTTTCCAGTCTCCCTTCCACTCTTGCATATTTGTTAACTTTCTTTTTTCTCCTCTCCTTGTCATTTCTAATGGTTATTAGAAGATTGATGGGTGAAGCTGGGTTTTCACATCTCTGTCTGGCGGACCGCCGGGCACAGAGGTATTGGATTTTTGAGCCTGTTCAATGAAGAGCAAGGTTGCCTTTATCCGGAAGAATGTATTAGTTAGTTGAGAAGGTGGAGGGGGAGGGGAGGGGAGATTAATCATAAAAATACAGCATTTATATTGAGCTCAATGGGCTTTTTGTGTGCTGAAATTGCAGCTGTGTCATTGAGAGTGAACAGACGGAAGCTTCAAGTTCAACGTGAAAAATAAAAGAACAAAACTAAAGAAAAGGAAATGCACTTAAAAAGTATATTCTAATATGAATACTGGGTGTTGGGTATTTTGTTAAAGGAACAGTGATGATCATCTGGTAAACTTTTAGGGAACAGATCGTTAAAATGTACCATATTAATTCAGTTTCTTTCTTTAGAACCACTTGGTTAGAGTTAGGGAAAGGTCACAGTTTCACCATGAACACAATCACTGGTGTTTAGAGTTCTTGCTTGTTAACTTATTTTACTTTAAATCACTTTGGTCTGTGCAGATTGTTTAAAAATGTTTTATAAATAAATTTGGATTTGATTGGATTACCTGAAGCAGACCTGCCTATGTGATGCATTAATGATAGTGTAGATCTTCTGTTAACTCTTTGAATAACCTCAGTTTGGAGAAAGAGACTCATTCTGACTGATGAGCTGAGGACCAGTCACAGTGGGGAGGAAACCAAAGTGGAATTCTGCCATCTTCAAACAGTTTCTCACTCAGTCTCTTTCCTATTATTTATGTGAACACTACTGCAGTAAGATTTACATTATAGGGTTATTTACTTTGGGTTTGCAACAAAACTGCAGCCTCTGTCACATCCTGCAGGAATTATCCTCACATTTCTGATCTGCTAAACTGACCACGATGGGAAAGTTTATGCAGCAGAATGTGCACGAACCAGTATAAGATTTTTGACATTGGAGTTTTTTTTAAAAGGAAAGGAATTTACCTTGGTCTTGGTTCTGTTCAGATTAGCCATTAGCCTTTTAAAGGACACTCAACACTTGGAAATTTAAAGCTTCAACCGTTGAGTGTTACGGGTTATTAAAAGGACATTTTATTGATGTTTTTCTTTAAAAAAACATTTAAATTTATTTTATTTTTAAACATTTGTACTAGAGACTAAAGTTAAAGAATTATTTTTTTATTGTTAATTTTGTTGTGCGCCACTTAAAGCGGCTCTCTGGAGCATTTTTCTCTGTATCAAAGTTTTCTAAATGTTTTAAATGATATTTCAGGTCTAAACTATGATCTATGGGTTGAGTTCCACAACATCTGTCATTCTGATGAAGATCCCCCTTCGTCCTGTAGACCCCTTTGCATTTTTTCAGGCAGCTGAACTGTTTCAGCCAATAAAATTCAAATTTCCGTATTTGGTGTTGATACTTCACGTGTATGCGCATCACGCACATCTGCAGAGGTGGGGGCCGCGCACACACCCGGCGCTCTGTTTTCTTCCGTCGACTTCAGTTCGGATAAGAGCGACCATGGAGCAGTCGGGGCAAACCTCTGCACCAAAGTTAGCTATTCCTCAGCTACCAAGAGCTTCATCAGTTACAGCTGATAACAAATGACAACAAATAAGGTAATGCACGCACACAATTTCAGAGGTGGAGTTAGACGGAGTGGGAGGTGGGGGTGAAGGGATTTTTAGGGAGGAGCTGTCTTGTTTTGAATTCAAAAACTGATCTTTAGCTGAAATCCTCCTTCTGGCAGCTTTAACATGTGATGCCAGAGACATCACTGTCCATGTCTCAAAGTTCAGATCATCTCTAACTGGTTTGTTGAACATCACAAGTTCACTGGACTCCATCAGCCTCCACAGTCACCAGATCTCAATCCAGTCCACAACCTTTGGGATGTTGAGGAACCGAAGATTCACATCATAGATGTTCAGCTGACAAAAACTGTGATGCTGTCATATAAATATGATCCAGAACCTCAGAGAAATGTTTCCAATACCTTGGAGGCTCTGAAGGGAAGTTGGGTCCAACCTTAAGGCCAATTCATACTCCACGAGAAGCAAGAACTTTGTTCTTGCTGGGGGTCTCAGAGGGAAAAAAATGACATAATTTTATTCTCGTAGCCCCAGTTTGGAAGCATTAACGGCTTGTTCTTGTACACATCAGCTGAACCAAACTTTTTTCTGCAGGACGTCCGAGAACAACTTGATTGGTCAGAAAGGGAGAATGATTGTGGTTAGTGAGGGTAGCGGTTGATGTTATATGTTGATGTAACTTTTTCTCTGGTGCCTGCCGTGCTGCTTTGCGCGGACGGACCTGTGCGACAGACCAGCGTGACGGACCTGAGGAGACATACAGGTCTAGATCGACTGGCCACGGGACCAGCTGTGAGGGTTTGCGCCAGTCGATCTAGATCTGTATGCCTCCTCAGGTTCGTGCTGGTCCGGGACCAGCGAGGACGATTGTTTTAATCTGCACACACACACCTGATCAGTGTTGCCACAGTTACTTTGAAAAAGTAATCCGACTACTGATTACTGATTACTCCCTTAAAAAGTAACTTAGTTACTTTACAGACTACTTGACTTTAAAAGTAACTAAGTTAGATTACTAGTTACTTTTTTAGTTACTTTATTAGTGACATTCAGCTGCCGATGACTCCTCCCCTGCCTCGACATTAAAATAACCTCCAGTTTTACTAAAACACAGAAGTGAATTTTGACAGCAAGTCAACAAAATTGATCTCCTGATATTAAAGTTGAACTTCCAAACTATTTCCTGAAAAAAATACTTGGTTTTATGAAATATAAATTAAAGACAGTCTTTCTTGACCTGACATTTAACACTTTTATGGCAAAACTACCTTTTATAAAATAACTTGTTTATTACTGTAACTATTAAATTACTTTTAACATGTTTTATTAACATCAGAACATTTGAATGAACATTAGAACAAACCTTAATGTTCTCATCTTTATCTGACACTAACTCTAAATCCTGACTGTATTTATTCCAGATAGAAAACGATCATCTCTCTCCTCCATAGTTGTTTGTGTTGATGCAGCTGGTTTTTACAGTATTTCCCTGAAATTCCCTACCTGACCCTCTTTTCTAAATATACTTTTTGGAAAAAGTTTTGTTTGACAACTAAATCTCATCTTTTAGAAAGATTTATTTAATTATTTTAACAAATAAAAAAAATTGAATTTAAAGTAAAGTAAAATTCACAACTATGACTAAAATTAATAATCTAGCTCCTGTCATCAGCTGTTCTTTAGACTCACCCGTTAGTTCCTTAAAACCGGAGGGTTTTAGGACCACGAGGAGCTAACATCAGCTCGTGTTTCTGCTGCTGCTTTGTTTACCGACTGCTGCGTTTGTCTGAAGGATGCTCCATCAAAACGTCTCTTTAGTTGCTGGCGCTGCTTTGGAGCTTCGGCTGCATTCAGGCTGCTAGTCTGCTCGGCTGTCAGACAGACGGTCAGCTGCTCGGGTCGTTCTCCGTTTGTTCTCAGTCTCACACTCCTTAATAAAGTCTAGACCCCGAAGATAAAACAAAGCTGTTGTATCAGAGGAGTTTACAATAATAATGCCCGGATATTCAGGTAAATAGGCTACTTTATCACAGGTCAGTGACTCCTCCTCCAGCTGGAGCGACTCCTCAGCTGTGCTCGTGTTGAAAACGTGACTTCACCTCATGCTGGGAACGTGACACAACGCCGCTCACAGAAATGCAGGAAGAAAATAAATATTTTAAGGAAATGGACAAAGATAGTAACGCAAAGTAACGCACAGTGGCTCGAAAAAAATAACTTTAATCAGATTACTGGATTGGAAATAGTAACGCGTTAGATTACTCGTTATTGAAAAATGACGTAATTTTAGAGTAACGCGTTACAAAGTAGCGCGTTACTGGCAACACTGCACCTGATATGCACACCTGTATGACACATCGCTCAAGGAGTTCAGCAGCTGAGTTCTCGTGGAGTATGAATGATCCCTGCTGAAATGAAATGTTTTCTTGTTCTCGGAGCTCCCCCAGCAAGAACAAAGTTCTTGCTTCTCGTGGAGTATGAATAGGCCTTTATGTTAGCAAGGTGTATCTAAAAAAGTGGTTAAAGTGGTAAAGCCTGCAAAGAGGTGAGGAGATAAGTCAAGCCACCATCCTAAAAATGAAGTAATTCAACTACGACCAAAATCTCTGTCAGAATTGAAGATGCTTCTAGGTGAGATCCTGTTTGAGAGTCAGGGCTAATGTGAGCAGAGCTGGATGCCTCAGAAACACTGGATCAGGTCATTCTCACCACCTTTATGCACCTGCTGTATTTGGACACCAAGTCAGAGGTTTATCGACCTCCTTCAGCCTGCTGCCAACACTCCACTCCAATCTGCTGCTTACTGACGTCTGCTTATCCAATCCTGCACCGTGTCCTAAACCCGCAACCCAACTCCCCTAAATTGAAATATAATATTAAGTTATAAAACAATACCTGAGAAAAATTACACAGAGGTATAATCCGAAAAGTGCATGATTGAAAAGGGATTAGTGTGAAGGAGGACGCAGCCACACAGTTTGGTGGATTTGTACTTTGCTCGCTGGCTGAGAGCCGTCTGCCTCGGGCTGATTGTGAATCGGGGCCATCCCGTTCAGATTTACGTGCCACAGTAAGCGATTTAGGATTTACTTTCTTAACAGGCGCAGTCCAGATCTGTCCTTGTTGTGCTGTGTGTGTGTGTGTGTGTGTGTGTGTGCGTGTGTGTGTGTTTGTCCATGAAGTCATGCCTCGGTGCTTTCAGCTGGATGCATCTCTGATAGGCGGTGGTTTTATCTGCTGAGATTTTCAGCTCAAGGGTGGAATAAATACAGTTTCTCATTTAAATAAGTGTATGCTTTTATTACTGTCTAGGAACAAATACATAAGGACCAGCGAGCGCGCTGAGGGAGAGTTATTTTGGGACTTAGCGGCGGCCACATGGGTCAGTTCTTGTTCCTAATGATAATGATGACAAATGGTCTGACCTGCTGCTCTTCTAAATTAGCTTTTGTCAATAATATATTCCTAATTTGTCCTCACAGGATGTGCTGACAGAAATATTGGTTACTGTAACTGGATGTGGGAACTGAATCCTATCGGCTAATTTGTGGTGTTAATAGCATGCGATGATGAATGAGAGGTTATGGTTAGATACTGGGTGCAACTTGAGTCTATTGACTTCAGCAGCAATAAAAATAAAGCTCAGAGGAAACACTTTATGTGATTTCTAGTTTTTTATAGGACAGTTTAAGATAAGCTTTACGTAGAACACCCTCCAGAGGGATTGATATGTATGCTAATCTGATCACTAACACAGGAATAAAACTTTGAGGGGATTGGAACCGGCTTCCAGTAATGCTTCTAATCATATCCTGTCAAAGGCAGTATTCAGTTTCAGCAGTAATACCTAAAGTTCCCTCAAGTTAAAATAATTAACAAAAACATTTACAATGTAAATGTTCCCACATGCGCTAAGGGTTTATCTTGGCAGGCTGGTCAAATCAAATCAAAAATCAAATCAAACTTTATTTATATAGCACCTTTCATGCCACAGCGAGCAACACAAAGTGCTTGACAGATTAAAATGACCCATACAACCCACATTCCCTCCCTTTCCCACACATAGAATGCTAATTTCCGGGGTTTTACCGGAAGTTGGCGCTGCAGTTTCCGGTTAGCGTTCTACAACCCACAAGCTAATGGCTTCCACGAAAAAGAAAGTGATCTCGGCTAAAACTACCACAAAATTTCAACGTACTGACGGTGGAGGGGGTAGTTGCCACTGTTGTGTACCTTTGTGTACTGCTTCCAATCGATTTAACAGCTTGTTGAGCTTCCATCGCTTTCCAAAACAGGCTAATCTGCGCAAAGCATGGGTCACTAAGACGTGTTGGGTTAGTAGTCACACCAAACACCAGGGTGTGTAGTCGGCACTTTGAGAGTTTGCGTATCAGAACTTTGCCAAATGGTAAGCGGAGCCTTTTGCCAAACGCCGTTCCCACATTGTTCCAGTGGAACAACTATGGAGAAGCTAAGTGTAAGCGAACCGGAGTATGGGAACGTCGCCCCCAGCCGATCCAGAATGACGCGGCGCTGCTGGAAGAGGACATTCCCGCTGCGTCAGGGAGTCCCTTGGCTGATGACGTGGAGCATCCACATGAAGTCCCTGCTCCTGTACCAGAAGACCACGACTATGCAGCCAGTTCTTTCATGGTTCTTGACCGAATCAAATATGAAAACATGGTCAAGGAAATCGAGGAGCTCCGGCAGCAAGTGCAGTCCCTGCATCTCATCTGACACAAATGATCTACAGAAGATCATTTATTAATAAGATTATCCCTAATTATTCTCGTTTTTCTATATGTCTGTATGTTTTTCTGCCTGTTTATCTATCTGTCTGTCTTTAAGTATCTATCTGTCTATCTGTTTATTTATCTGTCTGTTTAACTATGTCTGTCTGTTTATCTGTCTATCTGTCTGTCTGTTTGTTTATTTATCTGTCTGTCTGTCTATCTGTCTGTTTGTTTATTTATCTGTCTGTCTATCTGTCTGTTTGTTTATTTATCTGTCTGTCTATCTGTCTGTCTGTCTGTTTATTTATTTATCTGTCTGTCTGTCTGTCTGTTTATTTATCTGTCTGTTTATTTGTCTGTCTGTTTATCTATCTGTATGTCAATCTGTCTGTCTGTTTATTTGTCTGTCTGTTTATTTATCTGTCTGTCAATCTGTCTGTTTATTTGTCTGTCTGTTTATCTGTCTGTCTGTCTGTTTATCTGTCTGTCTATTTATGTGTCTGTTTAACTATGTCTGTCTGTTTATTTATTTATTTGTCTGTCTGTTTATTTGTCTGTCTGTTTATTTGTCTGTCTGTTTATTTGTCTGTATGTCAATCTGTCTGTTTATTTGTCTGTCTGTTTATTTATCTGTCTGTTTATTTGTCTGTCTGTTTATTTATCTGTCTGTCAATCTGTCTGTTTATTTGTCTGTCTGTTTATTTGTCTGTCTGTTTATTTGTCTGTCTGTTTATTTGTCTGTATGTCAATCTGTCTGTTTATTTGTCTGTCTGTTTATTTATCTGTCTGTTTATTTGTCTGTCTGTTTATTTATCTGTCTGTCAATCTGTCTGTTTATTTGTCTGTCTGTTTATTTGTCTGTCTGTTTATTTGTCTGTCTGTTTATTTGTCTGTATGTCAATCTGTCTGTTTATTTGTCTGTCTGTTTATTTATCTGTCTGTTTATTTGTCTGTCTGTTTATTTATCTGTCTGTCAATCTGTCTGTTTATTTGTCTGTCTGTTTATTTGTCTGTCTGTTTATTTGTCTGTCTGTTTATTTGTCTGTATGTCAATCTGTCTGTTTATTTGTCTGTCTGTTTATTTATCTGTCTGTTTATTTGTCTGTCTGTTTATTTATCTGTCTGTCAATCTGTCTGTTTATTTGTCTGTCTGTTTATCTGTCTGTCTGTCTGTTTATCTGTATGTCTGTCTATTTATGTGTCTGTTTAACTATGTCTGTCTGTTTATTTATTTATTTGTCTGTCTGTTTATTTGTCTGTCTGTTTATTTGTCTGTATGTCAATCTGTCTGTTTATTTGTCTGTCTGTTTATCTGTCTGTCTGTCTGTTTATTTGTCTGTCTGTTTATCTGTCTGTCTGTCTGTTTATTTGTCTGTCTGTTTATTTATCTGTATGTCAATCTGTCTGTTTATTTGTCTGTCTGTTTATCTGTCTGTCTATTTATCTGTCTGTTTAACTATGTCTGTCTGTTTATTTATTTATTTGTCTGTCTATTTATCTGTCTGTTTAACTATGTCTGTCTGTTTATTTATTTATTTGTCTGTCTATTTATCTGTCTGTTTAACTATGTCTGTCTGTTTATTTATTTATTTGTCTGTCTGTTTATCTGTCTGTTTATCTGTCTGTCTGTCTGTCTGTCTGTCTGTCTGTCTGTCTGTCTGTCTATTTATCTGTCTGTTTAACTATGTCTGTCTGTTTATTTATTTATTTGTCTGTCTGTTTATCTGTCTGTTTATCTGTCTGTCTGTCTGTCTGTTTATCTGTCTGTTTATCTGTCTGTCTGTCTGTCTGTCTGTCTGTCTGTCTGTCTGTCTGTCTGTCTGTCTATTTATCTGTCTGTTTAACTATGTCTGTCTGTTTATCTGTCTGTCTGTGTCAGCTGGACTGGGTAGCTTTCAATATTTCATAATTGTTTTTGCATTCTAACTAATATGTAAACTGAAAATATTATTATGAAAATTTCCTGTAGATTTTCTTCCTATGAACATCTGATGGCGTTTTGGAAACTCATCGAAGAGGCAACAACTAGGATAGTGAGGGTTACCACTGTTAAGAGGGATCTTACCACCAGCACTTCCACTGAGACTCCTTTGACGAGACTTACTGTAAGTATTACATGTATGCACTATTAATTATGGTGTGTTGCTTGCTACTCACTAAGCATACTTTCTTTCAGAAATTGTTGCAAATTGATGAGCTCTTCCTTTTTCTGAACTACTTGGCAACTGGGTGTACACAGCGAGAACTCAGCCACAGGTTCAACATCCACCGAGCTACTGTCAGTAGAATAATTGTGACATGGGCCAATTTTCTCTACACTCTCCTTGGGTCTATCTCCATCTGGATGCCCTCTGATGCTGTGAAGGTAAACCGTCCAAAGGATTTTGATGGAGTGTATGAAAATACCCAGGTCATCCTTGATTGCACAGAAATGAAGTGCCAAACACCCTCATCTCTTTTACTTCAGAGTGAAGTATTTTCTAACTACAAATCCCATTGCACATTCAAAGCACTCATTGGCATGTCTCCTCATGGTGCTCTTACTTTTGTATCTGCACTGTTTGAGGGCTCCATTAGTGATAAAGAACTATTCCGTCACAGTGGTATAATCCCCCTTCTGACATCAGAGATGGACCTCATGGTGGACAAAGGATTCCTCATCGATGAGCTGGTGCCTGGGAACGTTCACCGACCGGCTTTCATGTCCAAGCAAGCACAGATGCCTGAGGTTGATGTTCTTAGGACACAATCTATTGCACGCCTTAGAGTCCATGTGGAGAGGCTCATAAGAAGAGTCAAAGAAAACAAGATTTTTGACACGGTCATCCCTCTTTCCATTTCAGGAAGCATAAATCAAATATTTACAGTGGCGTGTCTCCTCACCAATTATCAGTATGGTCGTCTAGTTAAAAAATGGATATGAAAACTGAAGAATAAGTCCACTGAAAAAAATATTCAGTGAAGCAACCAGCTGCACAACGTTTGTAAGTTTTATGTGTACAAAGTTTTTAAAAAAACATTTGATGTTACAGATGGCTGTTACAGATTCAGTTTTTCTGCAACAACAGGGGGAGACTGGTTTATTTTAACTTTTGTTTCACTTTTTAAAATCAGTTTCTCCACCAACTCTTCTTACATTATAAAGCCTCATGTGTGGCGATATCTGCTGATTTCACCATTGTTACATTGGCTTGGTTTGTAATTGTGTAACTGTTGCATTTTGCTTATGTAATTGCAGATGCGGTTCCTGTCATTTGTATGATTTTCTGCTATGTAGTACTTTTACTTCAGTACAGTAGTAATTTGTATAGTCTACCACCATTAATTTGTAATATTAATGCATATCTCTAAGTTCAAAGGGATTTTTTTTTAAATGTGTATATTTTCTTTGATATTGATAATCATAAATGTATAAACTAGAAGTACTGAATGGTGTAAAACTGGAAAATGAATTTTAAATAAAGTGAATGTTTTCAAAAAGACCAAACTTTATTAACATGGATGCACATCATTTTCATTTTATTTAACAGTACACTAACTGCCTAAACTTAACAATTACTATTGAACCTTAATCAATGATAACAGAAAAAAATAAAAACACAATTTGTCTCATTTACAGCATCTTAAGTGCTGCAGTTCTTCATTACAAACAATACTCTTAAATGAGGACATTCAATTTTAAAAGACCACCATTTTTAGCTGAAGAACGAATTAGATTTGATCTAATGTATTTTCAAAAAACATCTAATATTTTATAGGAAATTAATCTCCATTTTTGTATTAAATAGTTAAGTCTGGTGTTTTTCTTTGCTTTTTTGTTGGTTTGAACCAGATTTTTACTTTAAATCTTTATTCTACAATAATTTATTCAGTGATTTTTTTTACTTCATGTGCTTCTTCTAATCTATTACAAACATTTGTCAATGTAGACATCAAAATAAAAACTATCTACTTTTTCTTTGATTGTTTTAGTGACACCGACATCTCTGTAGATCCTCTGGATGAACATGTCATCCTGTGCTGAGACCACAAAGTCACACCAAGTCATCCCTGTTATTAGCAGTTGACCCTGCACCTGCCAGTAATAGGCATGTGTTTGTTTCAGCTGTACTGTGCCACTGATGGCCTTGAGATAAGGACAGTCCACATAACTATGTACATTTGGACACTTGATCTCAACCAGTCCAAACTGCGGGTCTTCTGTAGGGTCAAATACCTTCCCATCAGGAGATGCACCAAGCCATGGTGCATCTGGGTGCACAACAAAACCGCATTTGTAGTGGTTTAGGCGTTTGACCTGGCAGTACTCCCAAATGGCATCGGCCTCCATCTCCAAGCCCCTCTTCATTGCTGCTGTTTGGTGGGTGCCGCTTAAAATCCGCTTTGCCAGCCCCTCCTTAAAAGCCTCACCCACCTGGCATACTTCTCTAAAACGAGATGCTGTCAGTCTGGGTCGTCGCAAGGTATGCCAGTCACCACACAGACTCTGCTCCCGAGTGCCTTCTTCTATCTGGCGAGACATTTCCCAGGTCACGTTCAGACTTTGTAGGTGAAGCTGTTGTTTCCTACTGCACACAAACATGCATTCTGAGGGTCCCAGACTGTAGCCATCTAGTGGCAAAAGTGGAGGTGGTGGAGCTTCATGAAACTGTTTACTATCAACTTTGGCTGGTTGTTGATACGAAAGTACACTACCCATTTGTACTTTGCCAAAAACAGAGTTCAGTTGAGGAATGTCTTTAGTGATTCCCATGCTGCACACCATAGGAAGATTGTCTGGTTGGAAATCCTTGTAGACCTCACACAGGTTGAGCACAGATAGATCAGGAAGCTCTCCTTGCACACCCTTGTAGAGTTTGCTCCTGGACATAGAAAAAATATGATTATTGATGTAATCCACTAATCACTCACACACACACACACACACACACACACACACACACACACACACACACACTAGAATTTTCATACAAACAGCCAAAACTCTGATTTATAAAACATGAAGTAGCCACTCATATGCATGTTCCTCCGTAATCATCTGTTGATGGAGGTGAAAAACTAGTGGGCCAGAAAAATAAAGAATCATGATGAACAGATGTTTTGAAAATTGTCATTGTTAATGCGGTTTATTTTAACACAGTTTTTGCCTTTCGTTTCATTGTTTCATTTCTCCTCCTGTCTAGCGTGTAGCAGTTATACTCCTGATGTTAACATAAACAAATGTAGCAAATACAATAATCCTTTGATTTGTTGTTATTTACTTCTGTGGAAATATTTAACATTACGGAACAGTGTCTGGAATAGACAGTGGAGCTGTCGGGAGCTTTAGTTTGAACAACCACAATATGTGAGATCATTTTAGAAGAACATGGACATTAAGAGCACCATTTTGCAGGAGTTTAAAACTGCTTTCAGCTCATCACCCATGTTGTTTGAGATTCGGATGGAGAAGTTTTGCCCCACACAATGATTAGCAAATGCATTTGTTAATCCATTTAGAAAGTTACCTAACACCCTCCGTTGTTTGGCGTTTTTTGGGTCTTGCAGAAAGAACAGCCATCTTTTCAACTGGTCCTGGCTTCACTCCCTGTCATAGTACAATGGACATATTTACAGACAGTAAAACAAGGATTAAATGCTCTAATGTGAAATTTCATTGTACATGTATTAGTAAAAGTATCCATTTGGATTAATTACCAGAACTCTAGGCTTATGCCACTTCTGCTCTCCCTCTGTGCAGCTCAAACTTGGGGGGACCACAGACAGTTTTAGTCCAGAGTAATGGGCAGACTGGAAAAGAAGTGCAACGCAATGGTTGCAGAATGCTTTTCCTGCCTTACAAGTACAACTGTGGTACACCAGTTGTACTTGACCTTCCTCTTTAAGGACAACCTGTAAAATAGAATAATTTTTTAATCAAACTTAAAATAATTTTTAAGTTTAAAATGAAGCATATATAAACATATTACCAAGTATGCAACTTCAAATGCGTAATTGGCAAATTAAAGAGGTGCTAGTCGTCTATGATACCATTTTGTATTTTAAATATTTTTTACTTGTGTGTTTTTTAAGCATTATGAATACTTCAAAGGGTCTACAATAAATGACAAATAGTACAACCTCTGGGACTGCTGTCATGTGAAAAAACATAATAAAACACACATAGGCAATAACTTAAAACTGCTCTGTCTTTTTCATACTCTGAGTTTGTGAGGCTTCTCTGTTCTCTTCATTGACCTGAAGCACTCTGCCCTGACCACCACCTCTCCTGAACACTGATCTTTGTCAGACACTGCAAAACAATTAATACGGTTATTGACAAATTTTATAGATTGTTAGTAAAAAAAAATAATTTGGGGATTAACAAACTTGTTTTGCCTTTTGGCTATTATGACAATGTTGGATTACATAAGAAAAGCAAAATAACAAACAAGAAAGCTACTTTAAGCGCCAGAGTTTTGTTCCTATAAAATAATTAATTTTATTATCACTAGTTCAAAAGGTTGTAGCTGTAGTATGATTATTGAAAAATATGGAAAAATCTTCATTATGACCCAAAGTTTGTGATGGTGATACTCTCTCATCTTTCCAGAAACTCACGCGATCCCGGAGACTTTAATGCATCTTACTGGCTTAGCAGTGTCTTTTATCCACCGCGTCTGCTGCTATTTCCCCATAATTTTACATTCAGGCTACCTCTGTTTGAATAAGCGGTGTTTATTTTTATTTATTTACACCCCTGCTACCCCATCTCATAGCTTTCCTACCCGGACGTACAGCATTGGATCTCGCTATGTGTGCGGCTTCTTGTTGTCTATGGTTGTCATGGCGAACGGGAGTGGCTTTTACTGCATGCTGATGGCGCATCACTTTCTTTCTCCCTGGATAAATTAACTTTTTTAAAGTTGTAATTAAACTAGTGGTTGCATGTAACAATATTGCGACAATAACTCCTAAAGAGATTTAACAAAACAAGTTTGAAAAGCCCCAAATTCAGTTTGAGCTTGCTAGCTAGCTAGCTAGCATAACATTGCCGTGTACTCACCTTCATAATTGTGCACATACTGGGAAATATAAAATTTGAACCCCTTTTCCCGTTTACTTTGCGGAGCAGATGAAAACTCATTAACAATGCGATGAACATCGTCCACTGAAATTGTCGGTAAATTTCCAAGGCATCTTGAGAAGTACAGGTCACTACAGGCTCCATCCATATTGATAGCGCTGTGGCGACAACCGGAAATGCAGGCGCAAGCCAAGGCTTAGAAACCGGAAGTAGCATTTGCTAACGTGCACAGGGTCTATTATGAAACTCTCCCCTCCCAGTCCACAACCCATTCCCAGGCACACATACACCTAAAAACCACATTAAACACTATGTTGAGCTCAGATGGCTCCAGTAATGAGCAACACGCCATCAAGTGGGCCCTCTGCCTCGTCAGCTGTAGAACCAGGTCAGCAGCCAACACACCAACCAAGGGCACCTGGGAATGGAGGGTGGGAACCCCCGCCACTGCCCGGGCCCTACCGGGGAGCGCCCGAGCCGCCACCGCCGACCACCGGCCCCAAGGCAGAGGGCTCCACAGAGGAAACACTGGAGGATTAAAATGCGTAGCATATAAAATAACGAGAACTTATATGAATAGTAAAATGACCAATAAAATGTGAATAAAAAGCTAAATAAATAATAATCAGTTAAAAGCTAATCTAAAAAGGTGGGTCTTGAGTCTATTCTTAAAAACCTGAACGTTCTCTGCGGTCCTGAGGTCCTCTGGCAGTCCGTGGCAGTGGTAGTAAAACACGAACGAGAAGGAACAAGATGTAATAAAATACAGGAAGGAATACAAAGAAAAATCAGACATAAGAGCTAATAAAACCATCACATACAAGCACAGAGTAAAGAAAATACACTAAAAGGCCCAGTCACTGCTCATGGTGGCCCTGGAATCAATAGACCATTTTCACATGTAAACTTCTTTCTTTTTTTACTGGAAACCAATGATGTTGATTACCAACATTTCTGGAGATGACAGCTAAGGGATAATTGAGTTGATAAAATATTGCAGTAAAAAGCCTGAGAATGTATTTTCAGCTCAATGTTCATTTTCTTAACAAAAATGTCCATTATGTGTTTTTTTTTCCCCACAAATTTCTGCAAGACAGACTTAAGGTCGATGTGAATATGGGCAATATGAAGCGAACCCTTAAAGGTCCATATCATGCACTTTATATCTACTCTGAATCTTTTATTTTACATCTCAATAACATGTAAAATCTATGCATTGATCAAATTGGCACTTACTGTAAGTGCAGCTTAAAGTGCACCCCCTCATTCAACCTCCTGAAGCAAAACTGTTCTTTCAAATTTGCAGGGCAGTTGAGCAGCTTTAAGCTCCGCCCATCTCTCTTCTCCGCGTTCATTCATGAGATGTTGGTGGGTCTTCAGGGGCTCAGATGAAGGGAGTAGGAAAAGACTTTTGTGCTCGTTGATCAACTTTCTACGAAACAACTGTCATGCTTTGCTCCTAGCTTCACATGACAGTTTGCTAACGTTTGTGAGGATGCACACTCCCGTGGTTTTTAAAGGGCGGGGGTGGGCTCAGGTAGCTAAAGGTGCTCGTGATTGGCTCTGTTCTCTAGAGAAGAGTGGTCTTTTCCCTTCTTGACATCAGCAGGGGAAAGATTTTAAAACCATCTGTTTTAGCATTAGCTCAAAACATATTTCCCAAAAATGAGAATAAGGAAGTGAAAACTGAAAATATTTTCTCACTTCTGGGTCTCAGACACAGATCTTTAGAAAGTCAATGTTGCAATCTATGGGACCTTTATAATATGTTCACACTGCAGATCTTAATGCTCAAATACATTTTTTGCTGAGGTTCTTTGTGTGGTCATTCACATTATAGTTTATATGCCCTGCTATCAGACTCTAGTGTGAACAGTCTACGGTTACGAGGCAACCTTAACAAATATAAATAAATCTGGTCATTCTCACTGACCTAAAACTAAAAATTTTTGGTGGATTTATTTTTAGACCGTGAGAAAAAACTGCTTATGTGTTATTTTATTCACTGTATTTAAACTTCAGGTTTTAACTTTGTGTGGGTCAGGAACTGAACTGTTAAAGGATCAAATGTGACAACGTAGCAGGATGAGAAGATTTGAAGGGAGCAGTCCTTGTAACCATGACAAACTGACCTAAGAGGATGCAGGAGGTCCAGAGCTGACATTAAAGGAAGGGGGAGGAGCCTCACCCTCGGTTGCAGCTGTTTTAAAACTGTTGGTTTATCACTTGGTTCTGTGGTGAAATGTGAGCCTGCCTCCCGGACAGGGTGACATTCTTCCTCCTGATTAATCAAGGATTTCCCCTGTACTCCATGTTTAGCTCCTCATCGTTTCATTATAGTCATGAAACAAAGAGGTGCCAACAAAATATTTTTGTCATCCGCTTCTTTGACAAAAACAACACTGGCTGGAAGGAGAGCTGTTTGTTCTAATTCTTGTTCAGTGAGTCTCCCAGTCCCGCTCAGCAGCCGTCCACTGAACAATGAGTCCTGAAATCAGTTAGATTAAGCACACAGTCTATTGATTGGCTCTTAAATTGCTGTGTGATACAACTCAAATAATCCCATTTCAAGTTTCACCACTTGTTTCTAATGGTTTCCAAATCATTTCAGGCAGGAATGGATCACAATTAGTTTAGAATCCACCGGCCGAGAGTGGCCGTGCATACCAGAGTGTGATTCTGCGCCGACAGCGGCTGCTCGCGCTGCATTTGACATTTCCATTCTCTGGACACCTTTCTTTGTTCAGCCTGCAAGTTTTTTTTTTCCTTTCTTCTTTTTTTCCTGGTACCTGTGAACTCTGAGAAGATATTGAGCCACTGCAGGTGCACAATAGGCCAGTTGCAGGAAAGAGTTTTATTTGAGGGGAAACTAGATGGATTTACTTTACTTTGACAGAAAAACGTGTGCACATAAACGACACTGACTCAACTCACCTTCCTATTTCCCAACAAAGCGAGACCCAGTTATAAGATTAACTATCTGACAGGCTGACTTTAAATCTAAGATGAATTTTGTTGTATCCTGTATTTGTTTTTATTCATGCATGAACCAACATGCATACAGCTAAATATCCATTTATAAATAGAAACATTAAAAACAACATTTTTATTGGATTTAATAGTAATTCCATCCTCGTTTCATCTACTGTCATTTACTTGTTTTATTTACAAAGAAATTACATTTCAAAAATCAAAAAGACAAATGATGAGAAGAGACCGTTCGCCTGTAGTCACAGTTATGAAGCATTTTATGTCAATTCTATTTAGCAAACATAAAGATATTTTTGTGTCATATTATCATTTTTATTTCACTTTATACGTTTTTTCCTAGATTTCAGTAAAGGTCTGATCAGATGATAATTAAAAACCTCTCATCCTTTGAATGAATGGACAAATCTGAAATAAATCAAATATTCAAGACCTCATGTGATCAGGTGGCTCTCAGACTATGTGGTGTGAGTGACTCCTATAGTACCTCATCAAAGTTTAACTCTATATCTGCAGGACTGACTGAGTTATAAAGAGGCTCTCTTGGTCCTTTAGGTTCTATTTAGTCTGATAATCTTGGGGTAAATTTTGGACCTGAAGGTTTGAACTTTACAATGGATCTAAAATGTAGCTGACCTCATAAAACCTTCCTCAAAGTGGGCAGTAATTATTTAATTGGCCTTTGGAACACAAAGATATGCTGGACTTTATATAAAACATTCAGTTTTTTATATAGACCATTTTCCTCCAGTCTTTATAGTAATGCTCCTGTTTCCCCCACTTCTTTTCTGGGATTATTAATATTTTCACTCACCCATCAGTCCTGACTCAGTTTACTTTGGTGGTGTTACCTGTACAGAGGGATGGGGGAAAGGGTTGTCCCCCACAGAATGACTAAAGAGACTAACCAATGCAGACAGAGTGAGGCAGTGCTTCATGTGTTTGTTCTGCTGTTAATAATGGATGCTGTGATGGTGGACTGATTGGTTCTATATGTTTAGTGGACAGAGACTAAATTAAGCTAATTCCTAAACAAGCCCAGAAACCCACAACCAAAAGCATATTTATATGTATATAAATTTAAAAACAACCCAAAGTCAGATAAGCAGACTTCTGGGCTAAAACCTCCTGCTCTTATTGAGGTAATCACATTGATGATCAGTTAATCATCAATGATCAGCAGCTGCTGGATGACACTGAACCTCTTGAATCCTGTTGAAGCAGCAGGTTGGAATTGCATTTCATGAATAAATGTTAGAATGTGCTGGATAAGGAGGCATGTTACTGTAAACGGGTATTAAAAGGTGAAAAAGCAAATTCAATTATTAGATTAAAACCTGACCTATTTCTTTCTAAAAGCAAAATTGAACAATACATGTGATTTGTACTGATTACAGCTGAACACCATCCATTTGTTAGTTGATTTATGAAACCAAAGGACTCACATGGTTCAGATCACTGGGGGTGTCAACGTGATCAGAGATCTGTTCATTTATTAATGGTTTAGAATTCAAATGTATACAGAAATGAGGACATTTCATCATCACAAACCTAATGTGGGTCAGTTCTGGAGTCTAGTCATTCAGGGTGCTTATGCTATATATTTATATCTCTTTGCATGAATTAGCTCTTAACTATGGTGAGTTCATGGACTGAAAAACTAGATTGGATTTTTAAATTTCAGACCAGCTGATCAGATTAAGCTGAATCAGATTGTCAGGTGATTTTTTTTTTGGTGCATCTGTATTTTCAGGCAGCCCTGAAGAAATTGTGATCTATCATTAATAAATGTTATTATTCCTTCATGTTTCAGAGACAGTAAATTAAATGAGCTGTATTCCTGCATAATGACTTAAAGTCTGTTCACACCGTCTCCTAGTGTTACATGAAGGTTTACTCAACATGCTGTCCTTGCTCTGACCTGCGAGTAACACAATATTTCATAAGAGAGGGGAAATGCACCTACAGAAATAGCTGAATGCTGTTTTTACTGCATTACAACCAGATCACTTTATTCTGAAGTAAAACTGAGATTATTGTCCAGGAGGAGTTTATCATTCTGACATTTTTATTTATACTTTAGAATTAAACAGTGACATCAGGTTCTGGACACAAAGAGTTGATATTATTATAACAAATATTTATTAAAATTTAAATAATTATAACCACAGTTAGAGAACAAAATTAAAAACCTTTTGAAACAAATAAAACCAAAGAAAAGTTCACTTTTATTGGCAAAATGTAACACTAAACAAAAATTTAATATTTTAGTAAAAAATCTCAAAAAATTCTGTCAACCCAATTTATTTTAGCCTCTTTTTTCAAACCATCAAATTTTCTCAGTATATTGAATATGATCACCTTGAAAAGCAGCTTTATAAAAACCACATTTACCTGCTGGACAGTGGATCGAAGACCTGCAGACAGTTTACAGTCAGTTTGTTTCTCTCATAGCTTTTAGACATAAAACGGCCTGTTTTCTTTTGCAAAATGCTAAATTAAGAATGATCAGTGCTTGACTGATGCTGCAGTAAACCTAAATAATGAACCAGTGTTGTGGTTTATTCAATTAGAACCAATACCTGAACGTCTCACTGCAGACGGTCAAAGTATTCAGAACATGAAGAGATTCAGAAAATGTGTATTCAGGGTTTGTTGACGTGTCTACTAACATTTAAAAGGAATCATCCTCAATTTTAGACTTAAGACAAAGTTGTTGTCCATCTTCATAAAGAAAATTGTAACATTTTGATCAGATATTATCTATCAGGCAAAAACCTCATATCTGTAGAAAAGCAACTTCTCAGGAAATGAAAATATTCCTTTTACCAGTAAACAATCCTGGATGGTCACAAGCTCTTTGACACCTTTCTTTGAAAAGTCATCCATAAAACGCAGACAGGTGTGAACGATGACCAACGGAGCTGATGTATGTAAAAACAAGTAAGTGATGAAAAATGAAGATACGAGATTTTGGGGTGACAGTAACAATATGCAAAAAATGTGTACCATCAAAAGGTCAAACTAAAGCAGTTTGAGTTTTTCTTTGGTCTCATTTCCTGTTACATACTTTCAAGTTTATAAAGGATAATCCCCCCCCCCCCCACACACACACACACACATTACTTAAGTTTGAATGCATCTATTTAAAAATGACTGCAGATGATCTTACTTCTAAAATTATCAAAAGTATTATCGATAGTTTGTTAGAAAAAAATTGAGGTTCTAAAGAGTTTAAAATGCAACATAACAGGAAATATATTAGTAGACATTTAAATGTTTATAAATTGTATAATAAGTACCATGAAGCTTTCCTTTTTGCTCATAGTGAACCTTTATTGGATAAAAACAAATATTAACACAAACTGAAATGTTTGCATTTAACTGTACATGATGTATTTATGCATAAAATAAACTGCTTAAAGTGTTTGGACAAAAGGAATGAGTTCACTCTTAAATCCATGCTGATAAACAGGAAACAGCAGCTTGGCTGGAGCTAGCAGAGGAACCTGATGATGCTGTTTCTGAGGCGCTCACAGTGACCACAGGTTTAATATTTAAAGGGATCATTTTAAATAGGCTTTAATTTTAAAGATGGTCAGTAAAACAAAACACTTCTCTGTAAAACAGGGTAACCTTGTGCAGCAGTGACTAAAACCATCACATCTTGATCTGTTTTCTAAGACCTGATTAATTCAAACACACAGTGAGGAGAAAGTTGTAGAAGAACAATGTCAAATTGTATTGTATTCCTTGCTGTGGATAAATAACTGAAAGAAAAGCACATCAAAATGACCCAAACACCTATTTAAATGTGACTGAACAGTAGAGCTGGAGCGATTCGTCGATGACGTCGACGAATCGATTTTAAAAAAACGTCGACGTCAAATCCGGAAGTCGACGCGTCGCGCGCACGCACCACACGCACGCGGGGAACCAAAACAAAGCCGCATGGAGAACAGAACTCCGTCTCTAACAGCTTTCAGGCTCAGCAGCTTGCACTCCCAAGCTCTACATGTCACCAGAACACAACCCGCCGCTCTACCTCAAAGTTTTAGGAATACTTTAACGCAGCAAAGGACCCGCTCCAGTGGTGGAAGGAGAATGAAGAGAGACTCACCGCCCTGGCTGCTGCTGCAGCCAAGGAGACACTGGAGCGCTCCTGAGGAGCTACAAGGGCCCGCGGTTAGCGCGACACCTGGCTCGCTCCCTGCCCTAACTGGACCTCACCATGAGGTTCGGTTCGGAGCGGAGGAGGCGACCGTCCGGTCAGCGGTGCTCGCGCCTGTCGCCACGGGAGCGCGCACCGCTCGTCTAGCTGTGTTTCTCAGTAGAACTGTCAACATGTCCATGAAGCTGGCCCCCCCACCCACTTTAAAAAACTAAGCAAATAGGTGGAGTGGTTAGTGCTTCGTTTGTGCTGATTTGTGCCGTTAAAAGTTTCATTTGTGCTGCTATGGTTTTTGAGATTTTACCGGTTTTATTTTCAGGAATGACGTCATCATCTCCCCGCAGTTTGCCCCAAAATGAACCGGCTTCATCTACTTTTTTATGCTTTGATTGTGCTAATTTGTGTTGTTAAAAATTTAGTTTGTACTGCTATGGATTTTAAGATTTTTAAAGGTTACAAAGTACAATAAAACGTAGATGACGTCACCGGTTCATTTTGGAGCGCGCTGGGGGGAGGGTGACCCCTGAATGAACCCTGAATGACCTATAACTTAATCTTAAATATCTCAGAATCCATAGCAGCACAAATTAAACTTTTAACAGCACAAACCAAGCACTAAAAAAGTAGACCAGTCTGGTTCATTTTAGAGCAAGCTGGTGGGATAATGACCTAGGTAGAATTACTCATAAATTAATATTTAATATCTCAAAAACCAAAGCAGCACAAACAAAAATTTTAACGGCACAAATCAGCACAAACGAAGCACTAACCACTCCACCTATTTGCTTAGTTTTTT
>SSNR01000141.1:761662-788988 GCA_006937965.1 Callopanchax toddi | reverse complement strand
GAGTCGGGCAGTTCTCCGGCGTCCGGCACAGAGCCCGTCCCGCTCCCCGCGGAACCGGCCAGCCCTCAGGCGCCCCAGACTGAATCCCCTCTCTTAACAGCAGAACCCGAGGAGCTCCCACTCAGTCCACAGGTTTCCCTTCTGCTCCCCGCAGAACCGGTCAGCCCTACTGGACCTCAAGGTGAGCCTCCTCCTCCTCCTCAGGTAGAACAGGTCAACTCTACTCGGTCAACAGTAGAACCAGAGGGAGTCCCACTCAGTCCTCAGGTGCCCCGAGCTGAACTCGTTCTGCTCCCCGCAGAACCAGACTGCCCTACGGCACCTCACACTGAGCCTCCTCCTACTGGACCTCAAGGTAAACCTCCTCTTCCCCCGGAAGTGCAGGTTAAGACTCCTCTGTCACAGACAGAACTCACTACTCTTCTTTGCAGTCCTCCTGCAATTAAGAACAGACTCAAGGCCACCCTCTCAGGTGTGACCTCTTCTCACACACCCCTGGTGGTTCCTCCAAAGGGACCTCAACCATTCTTTCATCCTTCATCATTCAGTCTCCACCTCCTGAGCGTTCGATACGTCGGCCCGGTGATGCTTTTGATGTTAACGGTGTGTGCAGTCGCCTCCGACGCGACTACTTTGTCTCCCAGACTCACCTTTGACCCTGGTCCTACAAAAACGACCTTTCTCAAAGATCAGTCTTACCCGGTTATGAGAATCTCTAACCTATGGAGAACTAACAACGACCTCATCCTCCACGCAAAGGGGGGTGACGTTTCTTTAAGACTCTTTTTCACTTCAACTAATGGGTCTCTGTGTTCTCTGACTCCTGACACCAGCTGTCTCCCTTTTCTGTTTGAACGGCGTGAATGTGTGTCCATGTTTATGCCTCCTTAAAAACCATGTGTTATTAACCATGTGTTATTAACCATGTGTTATTAACCATGTGTTATTAACCATGTGTTACTAACCATGTGTTACTAACCATGTGTTTTATTGATAAACAGACTTGGTCGAGCTGTTGACGTCGCCTGCTGTACTCCAGTCAGCTGTGCGTCTGTCCTGGTAAACACTAAGCCAGAGTTCCTTTATTTTACAGCCTAATGCTGTATTCATTTAGTAAAATTACTTTATGTTTAAATCAAACTTAATGTTTAATTTACTACTATTTTCACAGTTATTTTATAAATAATTACTGTAAAGGCGAGCCAAGTCAATTTAAATTTATTTCCCTCAAATCAAATTTAGGGATCTAAAATATACTTTAGGCCATTTAAAACAAAATGTCCTCTAAAACTTTAGATTTCAGATCTAATATGACTGATTTCACTATTTCCAAAACTCCATTTTTGGTTATCAAAAACTCAATCCTTAGTTTACTAAGTTATTTCCAAAACTTTAAATAGTTTAAACTTAGTTTAAAATATGACGTAATGTCTTTCCAAATTCACTTTAAAAGTGTCACTCCTAGAGTAACCTCATGGGGGTGAAGTCAATCTCTTCAGAGTTTTCTACAAATAATGGAGCTCTTAAATCATTTAGGTAGGTTAAATCCTTAATTAAATGTAATGGCATGACACATAGCCTTATTTTAAAATTAGATTAATTAAAATTTTCTAGTTTATTTTAACCAAATCTGCCTACATTCACACATTTTGAATGCCCTCCATCAGATTGTGGTTGTTTTGCTGTGCTGTGCCTCTGCTCTACTCTTCTGTCCAGCGACCGGACGTCCAAGGTCCCATCTGGTCTCGTCTGCGACTCATCTGCCGACGCTGCTCTGGGTTGGAGATCTTCATCAACGACGCCTCCGCTGCTGCCTACTCCTTCACAAACTGCCCCACTCCTCAGCCTCCTGGCATCGTTTGGATCGGTGTCCTCCTCCTGATTCTGTTTCGTGGTGGGATGCTTCCTAATTCCTGAAGGTCAATGACACAGGTGCCCCTGTGTCTGGTAATCTCTAAACTCAAGCTCTGATTCATTCATTTTTGATTGACTCTGTCCGTTGGAAAGGTACCACAATCCTTTCTTCCCTTTCGGGTCAAGATGATCAATGATGTCCTCCGTCATCGGATTTGGTATTTCAAGGCAACGACCTTCTGCTAGGCGTCCTTGACCTTGAAATAAAGGGGGGATATGTAGCCTCCCCAAATAGGCTACATCCTCTGACCTTTGACCTCTGTTGACCATCACAACAATAATCCATCTTTTTCCCAATAACTTGGAATACAATCACTCTTGGATTATGTTTTAACCTGAATCAAGATCCCTACAGGTGTCCTACTGTCCACTTTCAAGTGTCCATCTCCCAGATGACCTTAACTGGACACTAACTGGTCTAATAAAACACTCTCTGTAAAGAAGTCTCTTCTTTAAAACCACAGACTGGTGTTCCAACTGTAATCTCTTGTTTACAGAACATTCTCTTGTAGTGTTTCTGCTCAGGGTCACCTACACACTCACACTCAAAGTGTTATAATGCTTCTCTGCTATGTCATGCATTTCTACCATTATAATGTGAGTCTTAACGGGCGGAAGTCATGTGACTTGGTAACTCCCTCACAGTTCCTTGTCCAATCACAACTCCCCTAACTCAGTTCTGATTAGTACACTTAACATCTTCTGATTGGTTAAGTTTAAGATAACTCGTCTCAAAACTAATACTCAGTTCCGGTACAAGTCAGTCTTGTCTTGTCTTGCTGGTCTTGTCTTGACAGTCTTGTCGAGTCTTCATACAGTCTCAGTCTTGGTCTGAGCTACAGCCTGAAGCAGTCGGAGCTGCTATGCTGCTATCTTAGCTGAACCCTTATCAGCTTTGAACACGGCCTCTCAGTCTCTCCCTCACCACGGGAAGATCAGAAATGAGTTCAGCATGCCTGCTGAAATGCCTCCCTTGCTGACCGGGACGTATCCACGGACTGTCCGGCGAGGTCCTCGGCGGCCACGCCTTCCAGGACCACCACTCCGAGTCTGGGGACTCCAGCCTCAGCTCGTGGAGAAACCAACGCCTGCCAGATCTAGGAGCGTCCACCTTTCAGTGAGCGAACACCACTTTCTGATCGAGAGGTTTGCTTTGATAAAGCTTAATTCTTCCAAACTCAAATTAGCCTAAATTGACTCTTAAAGTCCCAACTAGGTTAACTAAATTAACTAACTTCCCTAGTCATTAAAACATATGCTACGGTCCGTTAAAACTCACAATTAAACTATCTTTAACATCCTCAACATGTTTAAGAATATTAATTGTGTTTACATCAAACTTTCAAACTGTCTTATCTGTCTGTGTTCTTAGGTTTTTCAAATTAAATGGTTGTTCAATCTTTATCTGGTCTCAGTTCACGTTATTAATAAGGTATTTCAATTCACTGTACTCTTTCAAAGAACCTAGATAATTCCTGTAAACACTAAATATAAGTGATAGTATTGGAGATATTTTCTCCATATAAAACTTCCAAAACTTATTAGTGAATTTACAGAGGGTGTAGTTAAAATAATTAAATAGTTATTTCAAAACGCTACAACACTGTGAATTCGAAAAAAGAAATTGTAAATTCAAAAAAATGAGGTTGTAAATAAAATACAAAACAAAATTGTAAACTCAACTTAAACTGCAAACAAAGAAAACAATTCCATAAATGGGCAGTGCAGCATGTACATAGCTCAGTAGGTAGAGTGGCTGTCTGGCAACCAGAGGGTTGCCTGGTCAAATCTTCCAGCTGGGTCACTTTGTCATTGTGTCCTTGAACAAGACACCACCCACCTTGTCTGCTGGTGGTGGCTGGGGGGCCTGGAGGCTGTCAGTCTGTCCCCAGAGCAGCTGTGGCTACAATGTAGCTCACTGCCATCAGAGTGTGAATGACTGAATGTAGTGTGAAGCGCTTTGGGAGTCCCAGGACTTTAAAGTGCTATTCAAGTACAGGCCTTAAATTTAAATGGGAATTTTAAAAACAGAAACTTGCAAGCTAAGCAAAAACTCTGGCTGCAGCATTAGAGAGGCAGCAGATATTGCTGGTCCAATGGTGAAAGTGATACTTAAGGACAGCAGTGGTTGCAGCTCCTCGTCGTGTAATGGCGAGCTGTGTGGGTGTTCCTGCAGTGACTGGCAATGGCAACAAATTCACTAAAAGAATTACAGCCTACAGGCCAGAAAGATGTGGCTCTTGTGCTGGATCTGTCCCATTAAAGCTGATATCTGGAGTTTCCCCCTGGAGCTATGTATGATTGTTTAAACATCTATATCAGTAATTCTGTGATATAATAAATCAATTTATTTTTACAAAGCCCACTCCTTGTCCCATAGAGCTCGACGCAATTAGAACTGCCGGTCAGCATTAGCCAATAGCGTTAGACATCCGCCTACGTACAGACGTCAATCACAGAGTGTGCATGAGTTTTGCGTTAATACCTAGACTGATGCAGTGCTGGCAACATTTCTTATGAACAAGTAAGTCCATCCATCCATCCATTTTCTGTAGCCGCTTAATCCTCCACAGAGGGTCGCGGGGCAGCTGGTGCCTATCTCCAGCGTTCAAGGGGCGAGAGGCGGGGGACACCCTGGACAGGTCGCCAGTCCATCGCAGGGCCACACAGAGACGAACGAGACAAACAACCACACACCCACTCACACCTAAGGACAATTTACCAGCCCAATTAGCCTGACAGCCATGTCTTTGGACTGTGGGAGGAAACCGGAGTACCCGGAGGAAACCCACGCACGCACGGGGAGAACATGCAAACTCCACGCAGAGAGGCCGCAGAGCCGGGACGCGAACCCACGACCTCCTTGCTGCGAGGCAACAGTGCTAACCAGCTGCGCCACCATGCAGCCTACAAGTAAGTCTTTAAAATAAAAAAATATATATGAATAAACAGCCTAACGTGAGAATGATCATTGTAAAACAATGTGTTTTAGCTCTGTTGGCCGGCTAGAGGTGCGCATTCACAAATGAAGGCGTTGCTAATTCAGTTGTAAACACAGAAGTAGGCATTACGGCTTTTAAGCGGCAATAGATGTTTTTCACCTCTAGATGGTGCCATCTGACAAAACTCCAGACCATGCCTTTAGTTAGCCCTGCTGTAGTGTACAACAAAAACTGTTAATTAAGAGCCAGTCATTCATCTGTGACTATAAAACATCTGGCAGCACTTGAAGGTCAGAACAAGAGTGGATACCAACAGGACAATATTGCAGATTTTGGCTGATTTTTGGGTGATGCTACCAACATTAGCTGTGCTGCTCCTTCTATGAACGCATGATCTTTACAATATACACCTTGTAGTAAAGGCGACTAATTAGTCTTTCTAGCTGTATAATATTTATTGCCAAGACATTTTGTTACAACAAAGCAATACTCGACCAAACACATTTCATTACGTGTGTATATGAAAACATCTGGGAATTAAGAAAATAGAGCTTGGATCTTTAAACTTAAGGTTGCACCAAAACAGTTACAGCAAGGGTTTTTGTTCCTAAGCAAACACTGGCAATATAAAAGATCTGCATAACCTATAAGCAGAGCTTTCTCCACTAGCCAAAAATATTGTCCACTCATAGAAAACGCCACCTGTTTTACACTGAAATGCAGCTATCTGTTAAAGAAATAGGATGGGTTCTGCATCTAGCTCAGTGCATATGCTGTTGCTGTTCAAGCCACCTAAACGTAATCAATCCTAAAGTGAAAATAGAGCACAAAAACAAATAAATGGACACAATGGGCTCTGTACACGCAGCTATGTGAAGTAATTTCCAGTAGAAGGTCAGGATGGACGTAAACTTCCGGTAGCCGCTGGAAGCACATACTGTGTTTGCTAGTTTCCTTTCGGGAGCTTGTAAATCTTTCTTTTTTTGCAAATCTTTCTTCTTTTTTGTTGCGCAGTCTTCTATGTTGAGCTTTTATGTGTTCGTGTCTTAAACATGACATGTACACTGACAAAATTTGCATTTCAACAACATACTGACTACAGGTCTAACCACCACTGCTGTGTGCCGTTCTGTACAGTATCAACAAGATCAACTTTACACCTCCCATCTTTAGCACGGAGACCGGATGTCTCGTACCATCCTCACGCCAAACACGGAACTGATGCGTGCACAGAGGCTATTCGTTTTGCTAAAACTATTTTATTTTCTGTGACTTACTTTATTAACCACCATTTTAAAAAATGTAACACAGTCACATGTCAGTTTTTAAAAAACAATCCAGTGGGTTGAATTAGACAACTAAATGAGAATGATTTACTCTGAAACACCTGGTTAAAATCCAGTTCTTGCAGAATGGAATGCTAAAAACTTTGTGGAAGATTCTTTTCATTTTACCTTTGCAGGGTTTAACATTTTCTAACACAGCTATGAGATATGGAACAGTAAAAAGGCAAGACTTTACTTATTCTTAAAAAAAAAAAAAAATCAAGACAGAGCCCATTTTGTAGCTGCAGAGCACATCGTGGTCATTATCATTTCTGAGCCTTCCCCGGCGTTTCCAGCAGGCAGAGCACAGCTGCTTGTGGCTTAGCTCAGCCCCTATGGGACCCTCTCCACTCAGTTTCAGAGATCTTTGGCAAAAAGATGCTGGACAAATGAGAAGGAACTGTATCCTATTTCATGAAGATGAAAACCAAGAGGAAGAAGCTGTGGTGTTGAGAGGGGAAGTAAAATGCTGGCCAGTTTATTGCTTTCCAGACAGTCCAGTGCAAAACAGGAAAAAACAATGGCTGTGAAACCTAAAAAATATAGATACATATGGTGCATTACATACATGGGAATTGGGAGGAGTAGGTGGGTGCTGCTTGTGTGCACATATTTAGATGCATTTTCTAAATTTACATCTAGCGCTTCCTTCAAACCACTAATCCTCATGGAGAGGGGGGGAAATAGTGCATTTAATTATTTGGTTTAGTCAAAAAAATGTAAAGCAAAGAAAAAAAACTCTGCATGAACTCATGTTTTCAGCTTGAGTAATGAAAAAGCAAACCATCAAGGGAAAACGGGTAAAACCTTTTGTGGCAGACTTTATTATTCAAAGCTTGTTTCCCCTTTTGGATGCAAGTTTGATGTTAAATCAGAAACACAATAACACAAAACATGATCAAAATATGCAGAGTAATCTGTAAGAGAGCCAAATATCAAAGCTGGCCTTCCGCTAAAAACTTGGACACAAAGCAAAGGCAAATTGGAATTATACAATGAGATAGATTAGTCCAACATGAAACACAAACTGGGGGATTCAGGTTGTGATTCGATCCACTTGGCAGGATGAGTTGCAGGTGTTGAAGCTGGTTGGAAGAACAGACAAACAAACAGCTGTTGATTTTCCTCTCCTCCTCCTCTTGAGCTTCTGGTAGAAGCGCTGCCAGGTCCAGACGCAGCCAACACCCACTTCCCAAGGAGACGGCTGCTGTGTTTTCCTTTATTCTGCAGGTGAGTGTGTGTGTTATTGATTAGCCACATTTCCTGCTGTCTGAAGCGGTGCAGGTTTGGATCATTGCATGCTAAGGTCATGCAGCAGCTGCAGGAAAGCAAACACCATCAGGTATGAGCAATCAGATCAGGACGTCTTCTTCTTATTAAGAACCAAACACCTCTACAGGAAAGATTTTCATTTGTAAAATAAGCAGGATGGATCCCAAAAAAAGGGATTTGAGTTTTGAGGATGAACCTTCATGATCAAAACAACCAAATGATGTGGTTATTTTGACGGAAAAGACAGATCATCACAGACGGAAAAAGAGGAGGAAGAACAAAGGAAGAGAGGTGGGGAAGAAAGTTAACAAAGAAAGAACAACAAAAACAATGTCACTGAAAAGCACATGGTTATGATTAATTCCAACCACAACCCAAGTTAACGGGTCTGAGAACATCTGAGTTCATACTTGTGTGAATACCTTGTGAACATCTGTGTGTGTGTGTGTGTGCATGCTTATGTATATACGGTTTCTCCATAGGAGCATCCAATAGTGAGTGTGAAGAGCCACAGACCTGCCCCACAAGACCCAAGGAGGAGGAGATCCAGGGGCCAATCAGAACATGGGTGTCTTGTTTTAGTCCTCAGAGAGCTGTATTTAGCTCATCAGCATCTCGTTATAGTCACGATAAAAATGGGCGTCAATAGAATAATTTCATCATTGTCTTCGTTAATGAAAACAAAACTGCTAGAAATCAAATTAAAATCAAAAACACTTTATTAATCCCAGAAGGAAAAAAGATGTTAAAGTAACTTAGTGACTTCATTTTAAACATCCATTTTATCGTCTCTTCAGTTGTAGCTTTTGTATTTCATTGAACCTTCTGAGCCAACATACGTACTAACCAGATAAATATCTTAAACTCTTAAAAGCAATGCCTTCAATCTCAAAAATGAGAAAGAAAGATTTCCAAACCAAAATTCCTGGTAACAAAGCAGCTACTGAAACAAGCTGCCACCTTGCACAGCACTATTATAGAACTAAATAGGAAATAAGTAAAGTGTATGTTATAACGGGGCGGCACTAGCTCAGTTGGGAGAGTGGCCAGTCTGGTAACCAGAGGGTCACCAGTTCAATCCCTAGCTCTGGCTGGGTTAGATTGTCGTTGTGTCCTTGGGCAAGACACTTCACCCACCTTGCCTGTGTGACTGTGAGTGTGACTGTGTGTGAATGTTGGTGGTGGTCAGAAGGGCCGATGGCGCAGAATGGCAGCCTCGCTTCTGTCAGACTGCCCCAGGGCAGCTGTGGCTACAGACGTCTGTCGTAGTTTACCACCACCGGTGAGAATGACTGTGTGAATGAATAATGCAACTCTGTAAAGCGTCTTTGAATGACCTAGAAAAGCGCTATATAAAACTGATGCATTATTATTATTATTATAGCAAATCATATGCTTTAATATAAAAAATGTTGTGTTTATGCTGGTGATTACCCCCAAGTTGTGTTGTACAAAACTGGTTTGTGATGCTAACATGCTTGGGCACCAGGTGATCTCAGGTCCTTTGTATCAGTAATCCTCCCAGAAACTGATCATTACCTGCTGATTTTTACAATGTGAGTATTCTGAGGGGTATTTTTGCACAATTTTGTGTGTCTATCAATGATACAAGTGTTAAGCTAGAAATGCACTAACAAACCCATGGAAGCCAGAATAAACAAAGTGGGCAAAGCTGCATATGGTTTATACTGGTCCAGCTCATAAAATGTGTTTCACAGATCTTTATATACTTTTTTTTTTTTTTTTACAGTTTTGCCATAATAAAGCAAATGGCAACATTTTGAATAGCTGAAAATATCTCAAGAAAAGAAGCCAAAACTTGAGTTTGTGGTTCCAAATCAATTCTTGACACATTCATGTAAATCTATGTGTTTTTATCTTTCATCGGAGGAAAGGTTCTCATATTGAGAGTGAATGAATTACAGTGCACAAAAAATGAAGGTGAAGCTCTGTTTGGGCTCATTGTATTTGAAGCTCTTAATGAGTTGTTTTTTTTTTTTGGCCAGCTGCTGTCAGCAGTCTCATAGGAGTTGCAGGCATCCTGTCTGCAACAAACACAATTACACAACCTCACATACTCATTTATGTGCTAAAACATGCTTAGAAGCTTGCAAAAACCCTTTTGCAGCCCCATAGTTGCACATACATGCACCTA
Organism: Callopanchax toddi; assembly: GCA_006937965.1. Lineage (NCBI taxonomy): Eukaryota > Metazoa > Chordata > Actinopteri > Cyprinodontiformes > Nothobranchiidae > Callopanchax > Callopanchax toddi. The sequence continues at coordinate 779,380 of SSNR01000141.1, read as the reverse complement.
GCATACAGACACATAGCAGATTAACACACAGCCATCACTTCTGATGCATCGATCACCCGATTCAGAGAAAGGCAGGCTGCTGAGAAACAAATACTAAGGAGCAATGGCTTCATATTGATCCTCGTTCCCAGGGATCAATACCATGCTACTTTGATATCTCTTTACTAGACACAAAGCCCGCATCTGTAAATGCTGATGTGTCATAACACACTTTCCGTCTCTTATTCAACTCCTTATTTGCCCCTTTCCTTACAGCAAGCATAGCTAGTCTCATCCAAAACTCAGTTTCACGCATGGATCCATCTGGATGCTTTTTACCAATCGGGTGTGTTATCTTGTTTCATGCTTTGACATCTTTCTATATGGACACAGTGTGTGCCGGAGCTTATCAGTCCAAAGGTGTTAACAATGGACAGAGGAAACATTTTCAGCCCCGGGAATTTTCCGTCCTCACAGACACCACGGCTCAAAACCTACCCGCTTTCTACCGCTCCAACCAGTCACTTCACAGGAATCTCAGCCTGTCAGTTCAGGTAATCAGCTCATTAATTACGCCCCCTTTTTCTCCAACAGACTCACATCCCTGATGCCCCTTCAGTATCTGTTACGTTCCACTGTGATCATATTAAATTACGTATATGACAACCGTTATGGGGTGTTATGCTGACTCAATGCTCAATGGAGATTCTAACTGATGACATGATTTTGTTACTAATGGGGTTATTTGAAAACTAAACCAGCAAATCCTGTACACGTCTGGACAATGTACTATTTGAATAAATAGAAAAGTTTTTGCATAGTTGTACAGTCAAGAAACTAATCTCAAACTTACTAGTTGAAAACATGAATTGATCAGTCATCCTTTAGAAAAATAGTTTGACATTTAGAGAAATACTCTTGTGTGTAATCCAACTAAACGGTAGATTAGAGGATCGTATTGATATGGTGAACATTTCTTAGTGGAGCTGACCTTGGAGTTGCAAAAAAGTAAAGATTGTGAATCTATAAACTGGAACGCTGAGGTGATGGTTTGTTGATTCTCTAAATGCTGGACCAGATCTCTGAGGAGTAAACTTGACATTTAGAAATGTTTAAATGATTTCTGTTGGTCTTTCTAGTTGATGGCTATTCACAGCAGAAAAGTGAACATTTAGTCATCAAGTTGTAACCTTGAAACTGTTCCAATCTGTTTGTTTTAAAAGGAAGTTCTAAAGCCTGGTTTCCCTTGCAGGGTACGGCACGGGGCGAGGCGGGTCGCTACTTTGTCTGTTCCCATTGTAAAACTGGTCCATACAACTGATCCAGTTGAACGGCCCTCTTCAGTTGTTGGTCCATAGGAGTATGGAGCGGTATGGATAGGGTGGAGCTGTGGAGCCAAAGCAACACAGTCCCTTGATTGGGGGACAGAAATACGTCACTGCTTGTGACAAACAAAACAAACTCCAGCGTGCCATTATTTTATTACTTTATTACCATAGTAACAAGTTATTTTATTAGTTGTTATTGGATGTGATATGCGAGCAAGGTTTGGTCTTAACCACAGGTCAGCCATACCTCTGTGTTTTGTTTCTATATATAAACGTCTGTTTCTTTAACTGTGTGGGTTATTGCACCTTGAGAATATTCTTGAAAGTAAATTACAATAAAATAATATTTTTTTACTAGCCAATGGGGCTCCCAGACCACACAAGGCACCAAGGCTCTAGCTTGGCAAGCCAGACTAGAAATGTGGAAAGTCTGCAGAGCAAAACTCATGGTTTAGCTTACTATGCTAACAAGCCATATCTAGCCTGTGCATTATCCAGGCCTGTCTGTGGGGCAGGGCTAGCCAAGATGGGTCAGATGCAGTATGCAATTTTGCATTGTGACCTCATAATGCGAATTTACATATTGAGTTTCTGAACCGAGCTGTAAACAAGGATAATAAGAAAATGTTTAAATTAAAATAACCAGGGAACAGACAGTTTTCATTTTCAGCCTACATAACAGCCTTAGGGGGACCTGTTATAATCCATGAAAACCTGGAAAAAAAGGTTTTAGAGTTAACCACACCTTTAAAATTATATCTATATATTCAATAAATGCAGTTAAAAATGTATATATGTTTTACATGTTTCACTTTGACCTCTCCACTTAAAACCATTGTAAAATCAGGACAAGTTCTACACATCTTCCCTGATCTGATCTCAGACCATTTGCAATTCATTGAAAATTACATTCTACCTCCCCCCACCTCTCTCTCCTCTAAAAGGCAAATAATTCACTTGTGATGCAAAGCGAGAACGCAGTCAGGGCAAAGGGCAGAGGGAGAGTCGAAAACACTGTTAACTATATGCAGATGGATGTTAGGTTTGGTGCGACAGGATCAATCCACGCGGTCACAGATAAGGCCAGTCTGTGTCATCTGTTCAGGGCTGCACAAGACTACTAGGACGTTCAAAGTTTAAACTTTATTGTGCCAAATTTTACCATGTTCAAAATTAATATATAATCACTGAATTAATCAAATTACGAAAAATCTTACTTTTCCTTTAATAATGTCATAGAAGTTTGCTAATATGAACTACGATATTCTTTATTTGTGAAAAAAGAAATTGAAAACGGACTACACAGTGTGTGTTTAGTTTTATTTCACGTTGAACCTAAACTACCCTTTCTAACTTCACTGGTGTACATATAAACAGGGGTGCACATAACTGGTTCACCAGTGCGCATGCACACCAGAGATCACGTGAGCATATCAGATCCTAATGCTCTAACGCGCCTTTGTGTACTGGTGCTTTTGCGGTCCCAATTATGCAGCCCGCGACTACTACTACTACTACTACTACTACTACTACTACTACTCCCGCTGTTTGGATAATGGCTTGGATTTTTGTGCGCTCAGCGACCAGACTTGGTTCAGTTGCTCTTTGAAAGTCTTCGTATGTTATGGATCGTGGTCAGCGTTACGTCAGCGGTGTATCATTTCAAACGGGAAGCAAACCGGCGTTCAGTCGAGTTGTTATTCTGAATTCATGAATTGAGGCGTGGCCAAAATCCGTGTCGTGAGACGCCAAGACCGGCTCCAAAACAACACGGTTTTTATTTTGGTTTTATCTGGTTTTAAATATTTTAAGACCAGTTTTAACAGATTTTTAAAACTGATCTTAACATCACTATCTTTTTAAATCATCAGACGCTTTTATTGTGGGTGTTTTTAATCCGTGGGGAGTACGTGGACTACCCTCCCCACGGCAGCATCATGCCTTCAGCCCTGGGTGTGACGGCTGTGTCAAGCTCAGCCAGAAAGTTCTCGAGCTGGAGCAGAGGATCTCAACACTCCACCTGATCCAGGAACATGAACGTGATGTGGACATCTTCTTTGGCCGGACGCTCACCATCAATAGTGCTCAGCTGGCTGACACTATTCCTCTTCACTCTGAAGCTGCAGAGAGGGGTTCTGTGGGGTCTCCAAGCGGACTTGGGGTGCCAAGCCGTGTGACACCTGCTGCAGAGGAGGACCGCTGGTTTCAGCAGGGAGCTAAGCCGAAGGCCCCGATCAGCTCCACTCCAGTCCTCTCGGGTCCCTGGTCCACGGTCGGGCCTGGCCGCGGAGGGGGTGCACGGAGCAACTGCGACTGCTCGTCTCCAAACTTCCTGACACTAACAAACCGTTACGGCACCCTAGACCCAGACTTTCCTCCTCTGATTGCCCCTGGCCCCCGCAGCTCCGACCACTGCAGCCCCCCACGTCGCGCCAAACACCGGATCGCGGCCAGAACCCGCCGTGGAGTGGTCTACCTCACACCAAACCCACGAGGGGAAAACACAGTCCAGAATCCACATCACGACAGTCCTGGAGATGTTCCTCAGCCTGACATCCAACCAGCCAGAGAAGATAGAAGGTCCTCCACTCAACAACCAGCTGACCCGCTCCCCTCCACTCTCCTCATCGGGGACTCCATCATCAGGCACGTGAGGATGAGAGGAGCCCTCACTCTGTGTTTCCCTGGAGCCACCGTGATGGAGATCGCAGGAAAAGTCTCAGAGCTCATTCAACTCCACAAAGGTGTGAGTAAAGTGGTGATTCACGCTGGCACTAATGACATCCGCAAACAGCAGTCCGAGCTCCTGAAGCGTGATTTTATCCACCTTTTTAATCTTTTAAAAACCACATATGTGTCTGTTTTTATCTCTGGCCCCACTCCCACCATCGGCAGAGGAATTGGTCGTTTTAGCAGACTTCAATCCCTGAACACCTGGCTCTCCTCCGCCACTGTGATGCACAACTTTGGTTTTATTGACAATTTTAACATTTTCTGGGGCAGGGGCCACCTCTTTGGGGCGGATGGGCTCCACCTTAACAGACAGGGCACCCTGATGCTGGCGATGAGTCTCGCATGCCCACGTCCCGCCCTGTCTACCACACTGGCCCCAGCTGCCCCCGCCCTCTTCGCCCCCACCCCTACCACCTCATCTTGATGCCCAGCTGGTCCCTGCCCCTATGAACTCAGTCTTGATTTTAACAGTAACCCTCATATTGGACTTGGACCTTGCCAGACTTCACTTATACCCGTCATCATCAGCAGAGAGCGGACTAAACATCATAACCCCAACAGGTGCAATCCTAACAATCTTAAACAGTTCCCAAAAGTCCCACTTCACCGAAATCAAACAGTCGCTCCACCTCCAGTCACCATTAATATGGCTCTTTTAAATGTTCGCTCTCTGCTGAACAAAACTTTTATAATCAACGACCTGATTTTAGATAATCACCTGGATTGTTTATTCTTAACAGAAACGTGGCTGAGTGCAGATGCAGCGGTTGTTCTCACAGAGGCCTCCCCTCCTCATTTTAACTTTCATTTTTCTACAAGAAGTAGCAAGAGGGGAGGCGGTACAGCTTTTATAAGTTCATCAACACTTTCAGCCAAACCTGTTTTATTTGATCATTTTAGTACATTTGAATATTCTGCCACTGTCTTTAACACTCCTCAGATTTTATGTGTCACTGTTTATAGGCCTCCTATAAAGAGCACGCTTTTTATTCAGGAATTTTCAGAGTTTTTATCAATTTTGCACAATTCCTTTGAAAAGATCCTTTTAGCTGGGGATTTTAATCTACATGTGGATAACCTTTCAGATCCCTTATCAGTGGAGTTTTTAAATATTTTGAGTTTTATGGATTTTAGTCAACATGTCATGCAGCCGACTCACAACAGAGGACACACTCTGGACCTGGTCATCACGTATGGTCTACCCACCACCTGTGTGTCCTCTGTTGTTGACTTGGCTGACTCTGACCACTACTGTGTGTTTTTTAGCATCACTAGTTTTATCCAGCGGGAGGTCTCTGTGAGAACTGTCAGGAAGCGTCATCTAACCCCTGAAGTGGCTGCTGGTTTTCTACAAGTTTTTGGAAAGATTCCTCCTATTGTTTGACCTGCCCCCTGTAATTTTATCATCAATGATTTTAACAGTAGGCTTCAGTCCACTCTCGACCTGCTCGCTCCACTAAAAGTTAAAACATTACAGTCAAAACATGCATCTCCGTGGAGAAATGAAGAACTCAAAAAATTGAAGAGAAATTGCAGGGCGGCAGAGAGGAAATGGAGAAAAAATAAAATCATGATAAACTATCAAATATACAAAGAATTACTCAGATCATACAATAATGCAATAAGGAACTCAAGAAATGAATACTTCTCCAAAATCATCTCAGACCATAAGCACAACCCCAAAATTTTATTCTCAACAATCGCTAAACTTTTTAACCTCTATATGCTCCCTCTCGGCAGCGTCATCAGAAGACACGGAGTTCATTTTCACAGTTATGCTGACGACACACAGCTGTACATCTCCGTGTCTCCTGATGACACACGGCCAGTGGAAATACTTTTTAATTGTATTTCAGACATCAAATCCTGGATGGCAGAAAACTTTCTCCAGCTCAACCGGGACAACACTGAGGTTTTAGTCATCGGTCCTGAGGCTCAGAGAGAGAAACTTTTACCAAAACTACAATCACTGTCTCTGAATCCTTCTGTAGAAGTGAAGAACCTGGGCGTGATTTTTGACTCTGAGCTGACTTTTATCCCTCACATTAAAAACATTACTAAGATGGGTTTTTATCACTGTCATGAATCCTGCTCTCTGCCCCTCCCTCTCCTGCTAATCAATCATCATTGTTTCCACCTGTTCCTCTGCCTATATCTACCACAGTCCCACAGCCACTCAGTGCGAGATCGTCTGTTGTTGTTTACCACGCAGCTTTCAAGCCTTCATTCACGTCTGATTCCTGTTCTTGTTCCTGACCATAGTTCTTTGGCCACCGCCTCTAGCCTACTCCCTGCCGGACCTCGTTTTGGATATTCTTGGATTTCGGACTTACCTTCTGTTACTGGATTACCGTCTCTGCCTGCCCTCTCTGGATCCTGCCTGCCTCGTCTCTGAACCGGACCGTCTCTGACCACCCCGCTATTGGATTACGGACTCTACCCCTGCCCTCAGTGGTGAGACCCACTTTCCTATCGTTCTACTCACCTCCTTGTCCCGTTTCTCCTCCATCAGCCGGACTGACATCCAGTTGTATCCCACTCCTCCTCGTTTTCCCCTCTGGACGAACTCTTACCGGACTCACAGCCGCATTCCTCCTCCCCTTTCCCCTTTTCTTCAATAAAGAACTCTTTTTGTTTCATCCCTGTTGTCTGGGTCTCGTTCTGGGTCTGACTCGTGCCACAGTCATTACAATCACCTAAAGAACATCGCCAGAGTCCGCCCCATTCTCTCTCGGGCCAACACAGAGACACTGATGCTTTTATCACCAGTAGAATGGACTACTGTAATGCCCTGCTTTCTGGTCTTCCCAAAAAGAGTATCTCAGGTTTACAACTCTTGCAAAATTCAGCAGCACGTGTCCTGACGAAGACCAGGAGGCGGGAGCACATTACGCCCATCCTGAAGTCTTTGCATTGGTTACCTGTGTGTTTTAGGATCGATTTTAAGGTTCTTTTAATGGTTTTTAAGTGTCTTAATGGTCTTGGGCCTTTTTATCTCTCAGAATTGCTTTTACCGTATGAACCTCTGCGGTCTCTGCGCTCCTCTGGCAGCTGTCTGCTTGTCATCCCTAAAGTTAGAACACATACTCACGGTGAGGCGTCTTTTTATTATTATGGCCCTCACCTCTGGAACAGGCTGCCGGAGAACCTCAGGGCTGCAGAGAACGTTCATGTGTTTAAAGGCAGGCTCAAGACCCACCTTTTTAAGCTAGCTTTTAACTGAGTATTATTTATTATAGTCTGTTTAAATGCTTTTAGTTCACCTTTTTACTTCTTATTTATTTACCCTGTTTAACTGCTTTTAGTCTAACCTTTAGCTGATTTTAGTCTAATAGATTTTAGGTATTTAGTTAGTTTTATCACTGTTTTATTGTTTATTCTTATATTTATCTTATGTTATTTTATATTTTAACTTGTTATTTTAATCTTCCTTCCAGTGTTTCCTCTGAGGGAGTCCTCTGCCTCGGGAGCAGTAGTCAGCTGTAGCTGCCTGGTTCTCCAGGTGGTTCCAGGTGGAGGTGGGGTCTCAGCCCTGCCTCCTCTGGTCGCCCCGTGTCGGTGCGTTGGCTGCTGCTGTTGACCTGCTGCTGCCGGTGCAGAGGGCTCCTCTGATGGCGTTTCCTTAAAACCTGCTCATCTGTACTCAGCCCAATGTCCTTTGTGTGTATATGTGCGTGTGTGTGTGTGTGAGTGTGTGTGCTTTCTATGGGGGAGGAATAGGAATGTGGTTTATGTGGGGTCATTTTAACTTGTTAAGCACCTTTAGTTACAGTTTATTTTTTGTATGAAAGGCGCTTTATAAACAAAGATTATTATTAATATTATTATTACTACTACTACTAATATTACTAGAAGTAAGTTGACTCCATCTGCTCCAGAGTTTGCTGGTGTCAGTACCACGGGAAGTAGAGGTGCTGCAGCAACATGATGTATTTACCACAAATGGCACAAAAGCGGATTTTTGACTTTTTTGGGAAGCCTCGAGAAAACAAAAGGAGATGCAGCAACAGTGAATTAAGGCTGGAATACACCGGATACTTCAGCGCTGCGCCACCTCGCGCCCGCGCAGTTATTTTGATTAAAACCCATTTTAGTCTGTCAGATCACTCACACAGAGCTCGCCACAACGCGTCCCAGAAACACGAGGCGCCACCATTGCGCTAAAGATTCGCACCAGTTTTGAAAGTTGCGCCAGTCGCAGCTGTGCGCGTGTGTCACGACATGTTGAGTACTTTCTGACACCGGCGTTACCATGACACCGACGTTACGACGCAGAACGACTCCTATTACGGCACACAGAAATAAACCACCACAAACATTACGGCACACATAAACAACAGCTCCATTAAATAACTTACTTACCCATTTTGAAAGAATTAGAATTAGATTCCCAGAACACACGACGGCAGCTCTGATCACATATAAACAAAGAATTCACTTCCCGCTTCCAGTTTTTAATTCCCGTGTGATGTTGTGACTATCGCGCGATTTTTCAAGCAGCGTCCTACGGCGCGCTGTGTCTTGTGTGAGTACAAGACTCGCCAACACCACGGCCGCGAGGTGGCACATCGCTGAGGTATCCAGTGTATTCCAACCTTGAGAGGCATACTTGCAGCTCAGTCTGCAGAAATGACTAAAACAGCGGCAGCATCTCGAGAGTGTGATGACTAAGACCAGGGGTGTGTTGACAGGAGCGTCTCATTATGTTGTGTTTCATGATTTTGTCTTGATTTCTAATAATGAGACTCATATCAATGTGTATTCTACATGTAGGCTATGCTTCACTTGTACATAGCGAGTTAAGTGCAGCTGAGCTTTTTTTCTTTCTTCTCAGCACCACCTGCTGGGAATATGATCTGGATGCGGTTGTCTCTCGTTGCAGCTCCACCGAGAGCTGAGCATCACGCTACGTTGAATAGCATCAGTTCCATAGTACTTGAGTAGTTTTATGAGTACAAGTATGAGTACATGACCTTAGCAAATGACTGATACCAGTAAAAGTGCATCCCTACAAACAACAGTAAGTTTCATGTATCTTCATGTATTTTAAAGCATTTTCTCTTCTACGCTCTACTGACAGATCCGACTCTTGTTCTCAGGGTCAAACTTTAAGTTCAGAATTTCTATTTTTCTTAGAGGCAGGGTGTCTCAAACATGCTCAGTCTGGAGTTTTGAGGCATATTTGCTTTAAACGGAAGACAAACAGTCACCAAACACAAACACACAGATTGCTGACAGCGGAAACAATAAAAAGAGAAGATAAGTGATATCACGTAACACGCTGAGCATTTTTCTTCTGTTCGATACACCACGTTGTTGGAATTTTCACTCATTTATTCTCTCTGCTAAGGTCACAGAAAGTCAGACAGTCGGTGTTCTCAGCTTCATTTGTGTTTATTTTCCTTTCAGTAAATAGACTGAGAGGAAGGCCTGTACTTCTGAGGTGATAAGATCCTCCTGACTTGTTCTTCACTCCGACCTTGGGCGCTGCAAAGTAAAAATCAATGCTTTTTTCAGAGGGACGGACGGCGGTATTCACTTTCTGTTGAGGTACTGTGAAACTTCACAAAGCGAGAAAGAGGAAAGCTGTCCTGACAGTCGAGGGTTAATCTGAATGGACAGCTGCACGCACGCACGCACGCACACACACACACACACGCACACACACACACACAATAATGTAGATAATCCAAGATAGGTCACCAACAGAGGCGCATTAAGCTTCATTTATTACAAATCAGTCCTCCATCATCTTCACAGACGAGCCACATACAAATGACCTTTTAGAGCACATCAGTAAAGCAGCCATAATCAAAAACATTTTAATAAAAATGGATCAAATATGTATATTAAAAATGGCAGCTGACGTTGATGAAAGCAAAATTAATTTTCACTTTTTTCAAGTTGGAAAGCTTAATAGTCTTCCTGCGTTCACATTCTGCCATATGATTAGCTGTTTTCACAAAGACGTTTCCACTGCAACAAGCTAACGAAGACAGCTTTTAGCTGAAGGAATTAACTGTTTAAAAATAAACCAAAGATTAAAAAAAATGTCAAACTAAATGCTGCTTTCTGTTAACTGGATAACCCACTAATTGACTGAGTTTTTTAAAAGTTATTCTTTGCTTAAACCTTTGCAAAAGTAGTGAAACGTTTCTCTGACATTAGCCTATAAGTACTATTATTTTCTTTGAGCAGTTCTCATTTAGAGATTCACCATGATGAATATGTTTCACACAGTTTTCTAGAACACTAAAGGGATTTTTTGGCCACTCTGAAGTTTCTTTCTGTGTAAACATTATAAATAATTACTATCTCAACTATTATAGGTAGTTTCTGGAAAAGGAGAAATAACATTTGTGTTTTATAGAAATGATGAGCTCACCTTTACCATCCATCAATTTTAGATTATTCCAGTAGAAATATTAATCAACTCCCGTTGAACTCGACCCCTGGATGCATTCACATTGAGTCTTGTGAAACTGATGGTGGTCTAAAGGTTTATAAATGATGTTTCATGAACCGCTGTGAAGATGTCAATATACTCTGGTCTTGGAGCTCGTCAGTTCTATAGGCTCTTTGTGCAAACTGAGGCCATTCATGAAGCTAACACATGATCAAAATATCCCTATAACTGTGAGTTGTACAAGTGGAGGATAATATTTTAAAATGTAGTTGTCTTTTAAACATCTGCTGTCAAACTGCCTTGAAGCACTGTTAGCTTCACATCCTCTGAGAAACAAACAAACTGACACTGAGGCTTTAGCTAACAGCTTTACACCTAAACAGTTCACCAAAATGGTAGATTTGTTTAAATTGAGATATTTTTTTTTTGGGGGGGGGGATTAAGATTGCCACTGTATTCTGAAAAAATATTTGCACTAAGATTGCTATCAATATGCTACAAAGTGTTCTGGAGCACAGTGTTCGTTCATATGCTGTTAGCTAACACACTAACCAGTAACACACTTAATCAGGGTTTTATTTAACAGCTGATTTTTTTTTTTGTAGTATAACTGCTGAACATTATGAATGGTGAATATCTTTTCTCAATAATCTTTTACATTTGTCAGTAGACCAGAAACCATCTTACAAAGTTGGGAAAACTGGAGAAATGAAAAATGGGCCAAGCAACATAAGGCCAATAAGGAGTGACTTAGTGTCTCATTGAGCTATAAGAAATGTAAGCTAACCAATTTATTTGTCATTTATTTAAAATTCAAACCTGCTGGAACAGAAAAATAAATATTTTGAGATTTATAACATTCTAAAGATCAATGCATGCTGCCAGTCTCTCTGCTGTTTATGCAGCAGTTTAAACTGAGAATCCATTAAGATGTTAAAAAGCAAACAAAAACACTAGATCCACCGTTTTAGCTCTACATTGTGAAGCATTGTCTCCCCTGTGATGTCCCCTGGATCAACCCTGTTGCCTGAAATGAAATTCTATTGACGAGCAGCGTCACTCCTTTGCCTGCAGAGAATGATGAGTTAAACAGTGTTCCCACTCCTGTAGTGTATTAGTCTATTGTGTCTTTTGTATTCTGTGGAAATCACATGCTGGCAGAGTTAGTAGACACAAGTGTGTTATATTTATCCTAATGACAGATGGAGACACAGAGCCTCTAACTTGTTAAAAATGTAAAAGTCAAATAGTTTTTGTATAAACACATGAAAAAGCAGTTCGTGTGTGTGTATATATATTTATATTGGTTGGGATCATGCTACTGTGTGCTTTACTCGTTTGCCTCCCTGACTGGATACTCTGAGAGGAGCTGACTGAGGGCAGATGGAGGTAGATTTAGCTGTACAGTATTGCTTTCCTCCAACCAAATCAGAAAATCCATTACAGCGCATTAGCACAACTGCTAATTGCTGGGCGCTGTGTGTCTAATTGCACACATTGATCTGTCCACAACCTCCCTCAGCTGAAATGGAATTGTGAAATTAAAGACCTTAAGTGGACAGATAAAGGATTTTGGGCCACATTCACCAACATGATTTCAGTATGGTTAATGTAAGTGTTGGAGTCTGAACAGACCACAGGTGGAATCGATCACCAGGTTTTTTTATTTTTTTATTTTTATTAAACTTAGACAAACACATAATGTTTATAATAATGAAAGTTTAAAAACGTGTGAAAATAAAGTAAGACTAGGGAGGGTGTTAACATCTCGTTCCCTATTGTCCCTGAAATAAAACAAAAATCACTGTTCAAAAGCCAAAAATAACCTGGAACAATGTTTTAATCAGTGGCGGCTGGTGACATTTTTTTTCGGTGGGGCGCATTTTTACAAATCAGTTTTCAGATGCGCAAATAATCACATATCATCACCACTAGAGCAGGGAATGAAGCAAAAAATTTACATCTGACTGAATATTTTGCTGGTAAAAATCCCTACCACCAGTTCTCTAACAATGTGGAGCTGTTAGGTCTGATTCTACACATCAAACAGTAAAGAAATCATAAAGTCTTCATGAGAAGACCTTAGAATATCAATTTAATCAGATACAAATAAACATAAAAACAACCACAATGTGGTCACAACAGGAGTAAGAGTTTCAAGGAAAAACTAACCTGACCTACACATGGTCAAAAACACAACTCACAATCAGCTTTCTACTGACACCACAAACACATAAATCCATCTATACTAACTAACACAGTCAGATAATTAATGTTACAGTTCAGACAACAACCACTAACCAAGCAAGTCATGACAATCAGCTCAACTAATGAAGTGAATTAACAACAAAATAAAGTCAAATCCACTGATATGTCCCATCAAAATAAGGTAAAATATGATTTTAGGCCATTCACACAAAACTCCCATAGAGCGCTGTGCGTTTTTTTAATTAAAAGTGTCAAACAGAGCCTCAAAACGGGCTAAACTACATGAACCAACATTCACTCAACAGTATGTGTGTCCCTCTAACATTCGGCTGCAAAGATATGTCACTATTTAAGGTATAAATCCACAAAACAGTAGGTATCTGCCATTTGCTGATAGGTGAGACACATTGGTAATAAAACAAAAGAAAAAAACAAACGAAGTTACTCACCACGGAGTTGATGAAATCAGGACCCATGGAATAAAATGGCTTTTTGTCACAAGCTGCCAAGAAGGATTCTTTGAATAATATCTACTTTGTTTGTATTAGTTCTCTCCATTTTTAACTCAGTCTGTTGCCTGCTACTGAAAATGAAACCAAACGAGAGTTTCCGGGTCATTAATCCTTCGGTTTTGACTGTGCCGTTGTTCGCATGTCAGGGACGCTATGACCTGCGTCCCGATGGGTCTCCTATCTTTTGCATTAAGGATGATTTCCAGTGCGCATGCGCCAGGAGCAGAAAACAATGCGGTGTCTTGGGACACGACATGCACAGTAGATCCCAGAGAAACAGGACCTATCGGTCTGGTAAAAAACAGTGAGAAAACGTTTTCTAAACTACACCTAAATGCAGATTATACACAGCACTTATTGTATATATAATGGATGGCTCGTTTAGTTTTATTTTCATGTTAGTTTTGTATATTTTGTGATCCTATTCTCTTCTTCTTCCTCTTGGGACTGGTGGGGCGGCGCCCTAGCGCCCCCTATGGACGGGCCGCCACTGTAATCTGATATTACAGTTCTCATTTTTCATTTGCACTTCAGATTCAGCACAAAGTGTTTGTACCTATTTGATCCAAATCTACAGCAGCTGAGTGCTTATTAGCTCTAACGTCCACCTCGGTGTCAGCGTGTCTCTAGTTCTGCTTTGTGTTTTGTTTGATGTTGAGTAAATGAAGATCAGATGCTCCTCGTCTATGGGGCTAAAACGATGACAGAGTAAACTGAAACTGAAAAAAAATACATTGAAACTGAAGAAAAAAATAAACTGAAAAATAAAATGTTAAAACTGAAAAATAAAATATTGATACTGAAAGAAAAAAAATTGAAACCGAAAAATACACTGAAACTGAAACAAACCCACAAAAATAACTCTTTTTTACATTGACACTTTATTTTCAGAGTTTCTATTCATTTTTCAGTTTCACTTCAATTTTTTTCAGTTTCAGTTTTTTTTTTTTCAGGTTCAAGTTTTTTTTTTCAGTTTCAAGTTTTTTTTTTCAGTTTCAAGTTTTTTTTTTCAGTTTCAGTTCTTTTTTTTTCAAGTTGTTTGCTGTCACTGTTTTTGCGCCGGGCGCGCGCTTGAGGGGCGGGGCTTCTAGCCTGCATATCATTAGCATTCATGGAGGAGTGAGCCAGCCAAGCTAGAAGCTAGTGAGCTGGTCCGGCCAGCTGAGACCAGAAAATCAATGGCTGCTTGCAGTTAGGAAAAACCAACAGTACGTATGTCGGTTTTTGATCTTTTACAGAGACGAATCATTGTAAATAAGTTTCGTTTTTAATTAATTATGTTTGATAAAGGTGCAGTGGAAAAGCTAACGTTAGCCAAGTCGTGTTAGCAAGCTAACCTCTGGGTAGCTCCAGCAGGTAGCCTGTCTGTAGACCAGGAGAGCTGAAGTACATCTCATAACAGGTTAGCAGGAAATATTCAGCAGCCTCTAACCCAGAACAGCAGAATGTAGAGCATTATATCTGCTCTGGGGCTAATCAGGACTTTGTTCTCTTTACTAGTGCAGGCTAACAGGTGAACTGCTGCACGAGTCAGGCACCAGGAATTCAGCTCAGACCCGTTTATACCCAGATCAGTTGAATAATTCAGAATATTTATGATTCAATATGCTTCTTGCACAACCTCAATGTTTATAGTTTTTTTTGTTTGTTTAGATTGATTCATTTTTTAAGTGTTTGTCAACTTTATTGATCAATTGATCAGAGTAATGTTTAATGTAAGTGTAATTAGTACCTTTATGGATTATTTCCAGTTGTATTAAGATATAAATTGTGTTTTATTTTCTGTTCTTGAGATGCTGTTTGCATGACGTTCATTCCTGTGCCTGAGCTGAGTGAGAAGAAGTCCAAAGCCTGTCATCGGCATCTCCCAGACTTCCTGCAAAACCTTAAAACTACAGGTTTGTATTGTCAGTCAGTTAAAGTTAAAAATCATAACAACGGTAACAAA
The DNA here is from genome assembly GCA_006937965.1 of Callopanchax toddi. Taxonomy (NCBI): domain Eukaryota; kingdom Metazoa; phylum Chordata; class Actinopteri; order Cyprinodontiformes; family Nothobranchiidae; genus Callopanchax; species Callopanchax toddi. The sequence goes on along the minus strand of SSNR01000141.1, from coordinate 764,266 downwards.
AAAGCAGATATGGACATGGGTGTTATTGTATTTTAAAACCGACAACACAGAAAAATTGTCAACTTTCATTTTTGAATGTTTTGCTTCTACAAATTCAGACTTTTTAATTTTTCTGTGATCTTGATCAATAGATCTTCAGACTTTCTGTAGCTCTTTCAAAATGTTATATTATTTTTTTACTTTGGCTGCATTTTCACTGTGTCCAGTACTTGACCATTTTCATAGGAATGGTTTTATTTAAGTCACTTAATGCTGATGTAAATCTTTATAGACATTAAAGAACCAGTGTCAACACATAACAGAAAACCTAACAAAGTTAANAGCTAGAAGCTAGTGGCTGAGTGCCGGTGAGTTATGACCGGCCAGCTGAGACCAGAAAATCAATGGCTGCTTGCAGTTAGGAAAAACCAACAGTAAGTATGTCGGTTTTTGATCTTTTACAGAGATGAATCATTGTAAATAAGTTTCGTTTTTAATTAATTATGTTTGATAAAGGTGCGGTGGAAAAGCTAACGTTAGCCAAGTCGTGTTAGCAAGCTAACCTCTGGGTAGCTCCAGCAGGTAGCCTGTCTGTAGACCAGGAGAGCTGGAGTACATCTCATTAACAGGTTAGCAGGAAATATTCAGCAGCCTCTAACCCAGAACAGCAGAATGTAGAGCATTATATCTGCTCTGGGGCTAATCAGGACTTTGTTCTCTTTGCTAGTGCAGGCTAACAGGTGAACTGCTGCACGAGTCAGGCACCAGGAATTCAGCTCAGACCTGTTTATACCCAGATCAGTTGAATAATTTAGAATATTTATCTTATTCAATATGGTTCTTGCACAACCTCAATGTTTAGTTTTTTCTTTTAGATTGATTCATTTTTTTAAGTGTTTGTCAACTTTATTGATCAATTGATCAGAGTAATGTTTAATGTAAGTGTAATTAGTACCTTTATGGATTATTTTCAGTTGTATTAAGATATAAATTGTTTTATTTTCTGTTCTTGAGATGCTGTTTGCATGACGTTCATTCCTGTGCCTGAGCTGAGTGAGAAGAAGTCCAAAGCCTGTCATCGGCATCTCCCAGACTTCCTGCAAAACCTTAAAACTACAGGTTTGTATTGTCAGTCAGTTAAAGTTAAAAATCATAACAAAGGTAACAAAAAAGCAGATATGGACATGGGTATTTTTGTATTTTAAAACCTACAACACAACTTATGTCTTGGTCCTGGGATCATCTGCTGTAGGACATGTCTTCAGCTAATAGTTCTCAGCTTGTTGGTGCTAAAATTCCATTTCATGTTTGTCAAACTGCTTTATCCTTGTCATTTTTTTTTTTTTAATCGAATCAGCTAAGAAAATAAACTATCTCCACAGCACGGCTGGTAACAAAAACATCTGATCTGGTTTAACTTTGTTAGGTTTTCCGTTATGTGTTGACACTGGTTCTTTTATGTCTATAAAGATTTACATCAGCATTAAGTGACTTAAATAAAACAATTCCTATGAAAATGGTCAAGTACTGGACACAGTGAAAATGCAGCCAAAGTAAAAAAATAATATAACATTTTGAAAGAGCTTCAGAAAGTCTGAAGATCTATTGATCAAGATCACAGAAAAATTAAAAAGAGTGAATTTGTAGAAGCAAAACATTCAAAAAGGAAAGTTGACAATTTTTCTGTGTTGTAGGTTTTAAAATACAAAAATACCCATGTCCACATCTGCTTTTTTGTTACCTTTGTTATGATTTTTAACTTTAACTGACTGACAATACAAACCTGTAGTTTTAAGGTTTTGCAGGAAGTCTGGGAGACGCCGATGACAGGCTTTGGACTTCTTCTCACTCAACTCAGGCACAGGAATGAACATCATGCAAACAGCATCTCAAGAACAGAAAATAAAACAATTTATATCTTAATACAACTGGAAATAATCCATAAAGGTACTAATTACACTTACATTAAACATTACTCTGATCAATTGATCAATAAAGTTGACAAACACTTAAAAAATGAATCAATCTAAAAGAAAAAACTAAACATTGAGTTTGTGCAAGAACCATATTGAATAAGATAAATATTCTAAATTATTCAACTGATCTGGGTATAAACAGGTCTGAGCTGAATTCCTGGTGCCTGACTCGTGCAGCAGTTCACCTGTTAGCCTGCACTAGCAAAGAGAACAAAGTCCTGATTAGCCCCAGAGCAGATATAATGCTCTACATTCTGCTGTTCTGGGTTAGAGGCTGCTGAATATTTCCTGCTAACCTGTTAATGAGATGTACTCCAGCTCTCCTGGTCTACAGACAGGCTACCTGCTGGAGCTACCCAGAGGTTAGCTTGCTAACACGACTTGGCTAACGTTAGCTTTTCCACCGCACCTTTATCAAACATAATTAATTAAAAACGAAACTTATTTACAATGATTCATCTCTGTAAAAGATCAAAAACCGACATACTTACTGTTGGTTTTTCCTAACTGCAAGCAGCCATTGATTTTCTGGTCTCAGCTGGCCGGTCATAACTCACCGGCACTCAGCCACTAGCTTCTAGCTCGGCTCCGTCCGCCATGAATGCTAATGATATGCAGGCTAGAAGCCCCGCCCCTCAAGCGCTGTCTC
>SSNR01000141.1:657466-759225 GCA_006937965.1 Callopanchax toddi | reverse complement strand
AAACTTGAACCTGAAAAAAAAAAACTTGAACCTGAAAAAAAAAAAACTGAAACTGAAAAAAATTGAAGTGAAACTGAAAAATGAATAGAAACTCTGAAAATAAAGTGTCAATGTAAAAAAGAGTTATTTTTGTGGGTTTGTTTCAGTTTCAGTGTATTTTTCGGTTTCAATTTTTTTTCTTTCAGTATCAATATTTTATTTTTCAGTTTTAACATTTTATTTTTCAGTTTATTCTTTTCTTCAGTTTCAATGTATTTTTTTTCAGTTTCAGTTTACTCTGTCATCGTTTTAGCCCCATACTCGTCACCTTTAGTTAAAACATCTGAGGAATCAGGCATCATGTTTGTCCTCAGATGTTACTATGGTAATGAATCTAACTTTGGCACATCTTGGATGAAGACGACAGAACACATGGCTGATATAAAAAGATAACAAAATGAACTCAAATGAACACGAGTTTCCTTTTTTAATACTGGATTTACAAATAAACACTAAGCCAGTGGTTCAGCCCTAGAGGTATGTCTTAAGTCTCTACAGTCACCAGCAAAACAAATGAAGGAAGGCTGGATGTAACCTGGGTATCAGATGTTGATAGAGCCAAACAGGTCAGGTTGGTATATCATGTATGTTGAGCCTAAAGATGTCCTGGTGGTCCACTGATGGGACCAGTAGGTATATCAGGGTACCCACTGCCTTTAACACCAGAAAAGAGACATCTGCATTCAAGTAGTGCTTGAACTGTGAAGCATTGACTGATAAGTAGTGATGTTATTTCATGTTGTATGACAGCACCACGGGGAGTAGACCTATACCAGCATTACTCCTAGCATCATGGTGTGAGGAGCCACAGGGTGACCCTCTGGTAAGGACTCTGGGATGCAGCAATCCATCAGTAACACCTGAATATCTTACCACAACTTAGACAATAGTTTCAGGAGGGGTACGCCTGCTGGTCTTTTAACAGGACATCCATCCACACATTCCTGATCTTCCCTCAGTCAAACAGTTGGGATCAGAAATCTGCTCAAACTTGAACTTATCTCGAGGGCCAGTTACAGAAGCTGTGGGTTAACTTGCCACAGGAGGGGATTTAGAGGCTGTATGACCTTTCCATACTGATCACTGTGTCTGGGCCATAAGGGGTGCTACACCCTACTGACATGGAACCAGCAGCACTGTCAGCTGCATGTTGATCTGATATTGTATTAACAAGTGAAGTTGTATTATGTTTCCACTGCTGAATGGGACCTTAATGGGCTTTATGCACAGCTCACTTAGAAAAACCTCCGGTTTCCAATAAGCCAGTATGACCATTTCCAGCTATGTGTGAAGAGCTCAAGGTAGAGTCCAGTAGAGATATTGTTTATAATCAAGACAATAGATAGTATTTTGGTAAATTTTCTTTATCACAAAGAATCAAGTTCCTGTCCTGTCCCACCTGAACATGTGTAATGCTCCTCTACCGATCAAACAACATTCTGATTGTGCATCTTCTTTTCAGAAGCAGCCTGTCCTCCAGTGAGCCATGCTTTTTCTCTCTTTTTGCATTCATCCCTGAACAATGACATCATCCCTCTAAAGCATTGCTCTGCACTAGTACCTCCATTCTGTCCTCTAATTGGACAGGCAGTGTGTGCCAGAGGGGACATTATACTACATTCCTAAATAGCTACTGTGGGCCACTGAACAAGACATTTAGTTAAAGTTGGTCGTTCACCATCCCAAGAGAGTCAGTAAGGCGTTTGCCACATTGCCTGGAAAAAAAGTGCAAAGACATCCAATATGCTGTAGATGACAGGATTCTACAGTGAGGTCCCTGGATACAGAGAAGATGGCAGGAAACACAGCATGGAGCTAAGTAATGTGCCACTGTATCCGGCTAATAAGCTGTAAATAAGAGTCTGAGCTTCATTTTCCTCTTTTTATCTGGATTATTTGCAGCATAATAAGAAAAGATCCAGTCAGATCGACTTTTCTTTAAAAGCTAGAGAATGCACCCCACCCTGTCGACTGAAGTATAATTTTCCCAGAATTACTTTGACACAACATGGAGGTAAGTTACAGACAGGGCATCAGCACACTCCCCGTGAACTTTTGTTTTTGCAAAAGAATCAATGTGAACTCATGCTGACATTTTCCTTTTCAAAAATGTTGTAAGTCAAGGTGAGCCAGGATAGATGTCAGGATTTTCTGTCTCACCTGCCTCGTAGATCCTCGTGGAATAAGTATGTTCAGTTATTTGATTTGGAAAAGTTTTTTTTATTGTTTTAGATTTATAAAGTTAATCATAATTTAATCTGTGCCTTTATTTTCTGTTTATTTTCAGTAAGCTAGAAGTTTGACTTTTTGTAAAGAATAAACCTTAAAAAATCAGAAAAAAACTCAAACCATTCAATTTAAAGTTGTATTTTTAGAACAAGTCTAGCACACACAGGCAACTAAAACAGCTTAACAGAATCACATGTACATACATAGGTCACGCTGGTACAACTGTTAAAGAAAGAAAAACCCACAATGGTTGCTGAAAAAACATGAAACTGTTAAAGAAAAATAAATACTAAAAATTCAAACCAGGAATGTGTTTTGAACTGTGATTCAAACAAATAACATTAAAATAAATCAAACTAATGAAGGACCCATGAGTGACTGAGACCGAGCAGGGCCCAGCGCCACGAAGGGAAGTTTGGGGGCGTCACCCCCTAAGTGAACCACATCGTCCCCTCAAGATTTTTAAAAAATTCTTTTAACATTAACTATTTCTAACATTTTATTTAAGTTTTTAGCCATACAAAATGACAAATAGAAACATTTTAATTAACAAATGCACATATTTCAAACTGAACAGCCACTGGTTAGTTGCTACAAGCGAACTACGTTTTTAACGTCATCACATATGCTCGTTAGAGTTGGAGCTTTGGGTACGGGTGCATCACGGGTGTAGTATCCCATCTCTACAGTCCTGTGGTGGCCTGTGACCCAATTTTATTGCACAATTTAAACACTTCCACTAATGGCATTCTCATAATGCACATCCTTTTTTATATACATATATCAGGTGGATCGTTCTAGCAGCAGCTGTAACACCCATTACTAGATGGTAAAAACAATACTAGATTTAACAAAAGCAGAGATGAAAGAGTCGGAGTTCCTCGCTGCTTGTCGGTTTTTTGGAGGTGTGCTGTCCATGGTTCTGAAAAACTGTGTCATCAGCTACTCTTTACCTCTACCGGTGTTCAGATACCAACCTGTGGTTGAAGTTGAGTGGAAAGATCTTCTGAAGAGACTGAACTCATCAGCCACGAGAGCTCTACTGAATGAAAGTAGGATGGATCAAAATTAAATGTATAAGTTGATTTAAGGACTATTGTGTTATTTTGATTGAACGTTTTTGTTAGCAGAATTTTAGCTTGATGCAAGTTGAAATGACTAAGTTAAAAGTAATAACTGTTGAAGTACTGGTCTGTGGTTCATTTGGTACTGCCAGGCCATCAGAACGGCAGAAAAAGTATTTAATTGATGTACAATGTCAATGTCAATTTATTTATAAAGCACTTTAAAAACAACAGAGCTGCACCAAAGTGCTGTACAGCAACAATAAAAACAAACAATCACATCAGAACTATAAAATAGCAATAAAACATGATCATAAAAACAAGGATAAGAATTAAAGAGATAATAAAAATCCAGAGATTAAAATAATAAGAACAACGCCAGCACAAGGAGCAAACACAGGCTCTACTTGCTAAAAGCCTTGGAGAAAAAGGGAGTTTTTAAGAGCTTTTTAAAGCCTTCCAAACTTTGAGCTGATCTAACTTGCAGAGGGAGCTTGTTCCACAAACCTGGAGCCGACACTGCAAAGCCATGATCACCCTTACTCTTGTATTTAGATCTGGGTACAGAGAGGTACATCTGATTGTTTGACCTGAGTGTTCTGGAGTTGGAGCGCTGTTCTAGGAGATCTGATAGATAGGAGGGGGCCAAGCCATTAAGTGCCTTAAAAACTAGCATTAAAATTTTAAAATCAATCCTATAGCAAACAGGGATCCAGTGAAGGGAAGCTAAGACCGGGGGTATATGCTCACTTTTCCGTGTTCCTGGTAAAAGCCGAGCCGCAGCGTTCTGAACCAACTGCAGGCGGTGCATGGAAGACTGATGGATGCCTTTGTATAATGAGTTACACTAATCGATACGTGTAGCATGAACTACCTTCTCAAAATCTTTAAAATGGAAGCAGGACTTAACTCTAGCTAAAAGACGGAGATGATAAAAACTAGATTTAACCACAGTACAGTACTGATCGTGTCTGAAAGATCAGGCTCTGACACCAGTGTGTTACGTCACAGTATGAAGCCCACAGCCTGTGATCACCTGAGAAGCTGTGCAGCTCTGTACTGCTCACCTCCCACTGCGCTCCATGGTAAAGGAGTGCTCACTAGGTGTGCAGGGTGCGTTTTGTTCCGCGGGCCAGGGTGAGCCCCCTGAACACCAACCAGCCGCCTCCCTTTACTGTACAGTATGTCACACGCCCTCTCCTTTTCTTCCCACTGCCGCCGGGCCTGAGACCAAGCTTTCTGACATTAAGCAGCATGTTTTTACTCCAGACGGTTTTGATATTTTTGATATAATGTTATTTTCTTTGTATATTTATATTTTTGGGGGGGACATAGGGGCTGATGTGATTTACCAAAAAAACTCCAGTTTTGTCTCATCTGTCCAAAGGATGTTCTCACAGAGGCTCTATGGCTCGTCAACATGCATTTTGGAAAAACAGCGACTGAATGTATGACTTGTCTTACAATGATGTACCTTCACTTTGGAGTCCACCTCTGATCTTTTTGGATGCTGTTCTGGACTCTTTGGTTACCCAAATGGGAGAGGAATGTTATTCCGCAGTACGATATTGTGCAGAACACCACAGGCCATGATTATTCTGCACACAATCAGTGCGGTGGTACAGCAGTTTGCACCCCACCCCCCACCCCCACACTGGCTGCGCTGCCAGTTTCCTGTCTCCAAAACGTGTTCACACCATGATCAGTGTTTGCTTAAAGTTACACACATTTTTCCATCATGTCTTTGCTTTTCAATAAATAATAAGATTTGGGTAGAAATGGACTCACAACTTTCAGATCCTGTTTTGTGCATAAGCAACCTTTATAAATAAGACCCCTGTACATTTTAAAGAACCGTACCTCACAGCAAGCTAAAAACATTCATTCATTTCAGAAATACTTAATCCTGTTCAAGTTTGCAGAGCCTATCCCAGCTGTTATTGGGCTGGAGACGAGGTACACCCTGAACAGATTGCCTGTCCATCACAGTGGCAGCACAGACACACACAACCTTGCACACACGCACACTTTAGAGTTGCCAATTAACCCGTATTCTCCCTCTCCTCTTCAATGTGCTCATATAACCTGAAGCAGCAGTATTAAAACCACACCACCTCGCTGCCCCAAACAAGCCTGTGTCGGGTTCCCCTCCCCTGCTGGTGGCTAGCGGAGGCTCTTCTGACATGTTTTCATCTCTCTTCCTCTGCAGGGTTGGCAGGCAGTTCTCCCAGCTGACTCCCATCAGCTCATCAGCAGAGGAGTATAAAAGGAGAGGGATTTCCTCTGGTCGGTGCCAGTCCGTTCTACTACTCTCGTGGTAACGTTAGGCCTCCTTTAACTTAAGCCCTTTGAATCTCCTGTTGTTCACCCTTGTTGTCTACCTCCTCAGAAACCTGCTTTGGACACCGACCTCATTTTGACTCCTCTGGATCCCAACAACCAGCTGCCTGCCTCCCTACCTCCATTCCAACCTATGATCTCCAAGCCTCACTCCAGCCAGCCTTTCCGGGAACCGACACGTACTCTTCCACAGCTCCGATTCCTCCTTGGATTCAGTAAGCCTCTCTCCCTTCTCTTGGAATTCTCATATTCATCCTGCACCTTACTCATCATCGTCTCCTCTCTCCTAAGATACCAGCCGGCCCTGTCCCCTGAGGTCCCACGGATCTTACACAGTCACATCTTATGTTAATAAACTCTTTTCACTTACCTCCGTGTCCTTTAGTTGTGTTGCTCCAGAGCCTGGTAAAACCGTACATTATAACAACCTGTAGCTCACAAAATAATACTCAGAATGCTAACATGTCACAAGAAATACTCAAGGAGCCTAAACAGAAGGTCCTCTAGGTTTAAAGCTCAACCTGACAAAAAGAAAGCTAGCAGGATAGGAGCTGATTATGTTATGACTTGTTGCATTTGAACACATTCTGTCCATTCATTCATTGTAATGGGAGGTAACACAGGTCACTGCTATCTGTGACGGAGCAACCTCGATCAGCCGTCCGATAGCAGCATCACGCAGCTCCGTCTCACGCAGCGCGTTTTAGCCTGTGAGCACAGCTGAGAGCGTCATGTTTAACGCGCGCAAACACACACCCAAACATACGCACACACCTTCAGCCACGTCACACGCCAATCCCTTCAGTGTTTGTTTCCTATTACGGTCGCGCTTTCATCCTACATTAAACACTGTAACCAAGGGTGCACACTTGGTAAACCAGCGGTAAACTCATACATAAACATGACACACTCACCACTGTCGCGTTGTGTGGAATGCCGGCCGCTTCCCGTGCCGCTGAACAAAAGTGGGTGTGACGTTAACTCATGTCATGTGATTTCACGGTCAGGTGACCGCATGTCATGATTATTTGGTATTTGTTTATTTTATCATTCAAATTCATGTTTTTGTGTTTATTATTGTAGTGTGGGAAATGTATTTGATTTGGGAATATTATGTTAAAGAGATATCAGAGTTTGTGTGTATAAATGAGAAAACGACAAGCAGGAAGTAGACAGGGTGACGCCCATTGGGAGGGGCCAAGGGTATAAAAGGGCACTGATTGCCTGGTATCAGATCAGTTCTACTGGGGTTGCAGAGGAGGTAACATCTATGCTGGAGCTGCACTGTGGGGATGTGTATATGGAGGTGACTACACAAAAAAATAAAAGAAGGTGTTTTTCTGCCTACGCCTCGACTCGCCGTCTCTTTTTCAACGCTCGGGAAGGAACCCCGCGACATCTGGTGTCAGGAGTGGGATATGGCGAGTCGGAGGAGAGCGGTTCGACCCCCACCCAAACCACGGACTGGTTTGCGGTCGCAGCAGCAACAGGTGGTGGTTGCTGACGTCCACGCTGAGGGAGCGGTTCAGTCATCATCGGCAGGGGCGGCTTCAGCTTCAGCCTGGGACACGGTGCAGACAGCTTCATCGGAGGAGGATGCAGGTAGCACCCATCCAGGGCCCAGCACCACAGTGAAAGTTGAAGGTGGGATGATTTCCCTGATGAAAGACTTTTTAACAGCTCAGCAGAAACGAGAAGAACTCGTGCTACGGGAACTTCGCAGTTTGAGGGGCTCTTTACACGACCCGGCTCAGCAGCTTCAGGCTCAGGGAGCACAGGAACCACAGAGACGAGGGAGGAGAGTGGTGACACGTACCCGAAGCACCGCAACGGCGAGCAGTTCGAGGTTGGATCTGCCGGTACCAGGGTCTTGTCAACAGGATGGACCAGCCTCCTCTTCTACGGACCTGGACTCTGCTCCTGAACAGTCCAGACCAAGTCGGAGTCGCTACACTGACCCCAAGATCCCTCCATATCAAACTGGGGAGGACATTGAGAACTATTTGATGCGTTTTGAGCGCATAGCTAAAACCTGGAACTGGCCGCGAAGTGAGTGGGCCTGCAGACTCGTTCCCCTGCTTTCAGGTAAAGCGTTGGAAGCTTACACAGCGATGGATGAGGAGAAGGCACATCGTTATGCTGACCTGAAAGATGCCCTGCTAACCAAGTTTGACATCTCATCAGAGACGTACCGGCAGCAGTTCAGATCGACGTTCGTTCCACAGGGTGAGAACCCCACCGAGACCTACCACCGCCTGAAGAACCTCTACAGACGCTGGATCAGACCGGACCAACACTCCAAGGAGGAGATTGGGGAGGCTGTCGTGTTGGAGCAGCTGTTACGTGTGCTACCGAGTGAAGTGAGGACGTGGGTGAAGGAGCATGAGCCTACGGATGGTTTGGAGGCCGCCAAGCTAGCTGCCCAGTACTTCAACGCTCGCAGAGGAGGATTACCTACACGCGCACCTAGTGCAGCTCAGCGACCTATCTGCCCACCGATCCAGCCCAGAAGGGACAACAGTCAGGACCTGCCAGGTACCAATAACACCTCTCAACGCCAACGCCAATCTGGTAAGGACTTTGTGTGTTTTTACTGTCGACAAACAGGCCATACGGCTTCGTTGTGTCCTTTACGTAAGACTAAGGTTTCTGGGGCTTGCTACCCACCCCGATCTGACTCTGAATGTACTGTGAAGGGCAGAAGAGTCCAGAGACATAAGACTGTGCGGGTCAATGGTCAGCTCATGACTGCTCTGTTGGACACTGGTAGTGTTATGTGTTTGATTAAACGTGATTTGGTTTCCGTGGGACAGATGGACTATGCTAAACCTATGAACATTCTGTGTGTACATGGGGATAAGCACCCTTACCCCAGGGCTGAGTTAACAGTGGTTATTGATGATCAGCCGTATTTACTGTCTTTTGGGGTGGTAGAAAACTTACCTGTAGACATGATTCTGGGGTGGGATTTACCTGTACTCATGGATTTGTTAACTGAAAAAGAAGAACCTAGTGGTACTGAGTGGGTGGATGTGAACATGAATGTTTCTGGTCCAGTTGTTACTCGATCCCAGGCAAAGGCCGGTGTCCAACCTCTGCCAGATCTGGACAGTGATCTGTGTGAGGGAGGCTCCAAGGGGCCTAGAAAATCCAGGCGACAACGCCGCTTTGAGAAAAAACTGCATTTGGGGAAGCCTGAGGAGACAAAAACAGTATGGGATGTACCTGATAACATTGCTGTGTTACAGAAAAATGATGCCTCTTTAACCCCTTTGTTCTCTAAGGTGTCTAAAGAAACACAGGACAACTGGGTGGGAAAAACCAGGTTTATTCTTGAGGGTGAAGTGTTGTATGCGGTTGTGGATAACTGTAAACGTCTTGTCATACCTGTTAGTTGCAGGGCACTCATTATGCATCTGGCACATACAATTCCCTGGGCGGGGCACCTCGGTCATCACAAAACATACCTACGTGTTAGCTCACGTTTTTATTGGCCATCCATGTACACTGACATACAGACATATTGCAAAACCTGTGCTCAGTGCCAGAAGACCTGTGCAGTCCGCAAGTCAGATAGAGGCCTGCTGCAACCTCTCCCAATAATCTCTGCTCCATTTCGCAGGATCGCTATGGACATTGTAGGGCCCTTGATAAAGAGTAGTAGTGGGCACCAGTACATCCTGGTGGTGTGTGACTACGCAACCCGTTTCCCTGAGGCTTTTCCTTTGCGCTCGATTACAGCTCCAACTGTGTTACGAGCACTGATACAACTGTTCTCTAGAGTGGGGATACCAGAGGAGATCCTTACTGACCAAGGTACTAACTTTACATCAAGGTTGTTGCAACTTCTCTACAGGCACCTTGGAATAAGCGCCATCAAGACTACACCTTACCACCCACAGACTGATGGGCTGGTTGAGAGATTCAATCAAACGCTGAAAAGGATGCTGCAGAAGTTTGTGGACAATACAGGGAAAGACTGGGACCGGTGGCTGCCGTTTCTGCTTTTTGCTTACAGGGAGGTCCCTCAAGCGTCAACAGGCTTCTCTCCCTTTGAGCTGCTGTATGGCTGGGATGTGCAGGGCCCGCTGGACCTGTTGATGAAGGTCTGGGAGGCACCTTCACCTACTCGATCTGACAGGAGCGTCGTACAGTTCGTCCTGGAGATGAGGGAACGACTGGCCGAATACCGCGAGGAGGCGGAGACCAACCTGCGTGAGGCCCAGAAGAGCCAGAAAAGCTGCTACAACCAACACGCTCGACACCGTGAGCTTTCCCCTGGACAGAAGGTATTGTTGTTACTACCCTCTTCCACTCACAAACTTCTAGCCAAATGGCAGGGTCCCTACACCATTACCAGAAAGATGGGTCCAGTGACCTATGAGGTCCATCACCCAGAGAAGAAGAAACAAAAGCAGGTCTACCATGTTAACCTGTTAAAGGAATGGAAGGACTCTCCAGCTCGGTTACCAGAGCAGGTGATGATGGTGAGGAGGTTGGATGAGGATGAAGACGATGAGGATGAATCGGGGCTGGGGCCACCATCTACCACCTCCAGGCCAGTGATGAGCCATCTTGCCCCTGAGCAAGCTGAGGACCTGCATCGAGTCTTTCAGGAGGTTCCATCTCTCTTTGCAGCTGGTCCAGGCCGAACTACCCTCACTGAGCACGTCATTCACCTGAGAGAAGGGAGGCCCATTCGACAACGCCCCTATCGAGTCCCACAGCAGTTGGTGGGACAACTAGGCGGGAGATCACAGACATGTTGCAGCTTGGAGTGATTGAGCCATCCACCTCAGAGTGGTGCAGTCCAGTCATCATTGCATCCAAGAAGGATGGTTCTCTACGGATATGTCTGGACTTTCGAAAGCTGAATGCAGTCTCTGTGTTTGATGCCTATCCCATGCCTTGAATCGACGACCTGCTCGAGAGGATCGGAGCAGCCAAGTACATCACCACTCTGGACCTCTGTAAGGGGTATTGGCAGGTTCCACTCCAGGAGGCAAGTCGGCCTTATACTGCTTTCCAGACGCCTGTGGGACTGTACCAGTTCACTGTGATGCCCTTTGGATTGCACGGCGCACCTGCCACTTTCCAGAGGCTGATGGACAAGGTCCTCAGGAACTGTGAAGACTTCAGTGCAGCTTACCTGGATGACGTGGTGGTCTTCAGTCGAACATGGGAGGAGCACGTCTACCACCTGTCACAGGTTCTGGAGAAGATAAAGAAAGCGGGGCTGACACTTAATTCATCCAAATGTGAGTGGGCCAAACAAGAAGCCCAATACCTGGGTTATCTGTTGGGACAGGGCGAGGTGCGCCCACAACTGGACAAAGTGGAGGCTATCAAGCAGTACCCTAGACCACAAACCAAGAAGGACGTTCGGTCTTTCCTGGGGCTGGCCGGATGGTACCGACGGTTTGTGCCCCAGTTTGCAACTATTGCTGTGCCACTCACTGCTCTGACCACCAAAGAACAGAGGAATCCGGTGAGATGGACAGTGGACTGTGAAACAGCTTTTAAGACCCTCAAAGCCTGTCTGTGTTCTTCTCCTGTCCTCAGAAGTCCTGACTTCAGTAGACGTTTCCTGGTGCAGGTGGATGCGTCAGCTGTTGGCCTGGGAGCGGTTTTGGCTCAGGGTGACCCTGGAGACGAACACCCGATATTGTACTTGAGCCGAAAACTACAGCCACGTGAGACCAGGTATTCCACAGTGGAGAAGGAAGGCCTGGCCATTAAGTGGGCTTTGGAGAGCCTGAGATACTATCTGCTGGGTCGAGAGTTTGACTTGGAGACTGACCACAGGGCGTTGACCTGGATCAACTCGATGAAGAATCATAACAGTCGGCTCACTCGATGGTATCTCTCCTTACAACCTTTCAGGTTTATTATACGGCACCGGCCGGGTAGAGCTAATGTAGTGGCAGACTACCTCTCCAGGTTGCCGCACATCGTCAACCTCCAAGAGGGGGGGGATAATGTGACGGAGCAACCTCGATCAGCCGTCCGATAGCAGCATCACGCAGCTCCGTCTCACGCAGCGCGTTTTAGCCTGTGAGCACAGCTGAGAGCGTCATGTTTAACGCGCGCACACACACACCCATACATACGCACACACCTTCAGCCACGTCACACGCCAATCCCTTCAGTGTTTGTTTCCTATTACGGTCGCGCTTTCATCCTACATTAAACACAGTAACCAAGGGTGCACACTTGGTAAACCAGCGGTAAACTCATACATAAACATGACACACTCACCACTGTCGCGTTGTGTGGAATGCCGGCCGCTTCCCGTGCCGCTGAACAAAAGTGGGTGTGACGTTAACTCATGTCATGTGATTTCACGGTCAGGTGACCGCATGTCATGATTATTTGGTATTTGTTTATTTTATCATTCAAATTCATGTTTTTGTGTTTATTATTGTAGTGTGGGAAATGTATTTGATTTGGGAATATTATGTTAAAGAGATATCAGAGTTTGTGTGTATAAATGAGAAAACGACAAGCAGGAAGTAGACAGGGTGACGCCCATTGGGAGGGGCCAAGGGTATAAAAGGGCACTGATTGCCTGGTATCAGATCAGTTCTACTGGGGTTGCAGAGGAGGTAACATCTATGCTGGAGCTGCACTGTGGGGATGTGTATATGGAGGTGACTACACAAAAAAATAAAAGAAGGTGTTTTTCTGCCTACGCCTCGACTCGCCGTCTCTTTTTCAACGCTCGGGAAGGAACCCCGCGACACTATCATTTAGATTTAAAACAACATGGTGCCATCCATGACTGGCTTTAATTCATCAGTGATAAACTGTGATAATGGATTCTAATGGTCCACAAGAGCTAAGGAGTCTCAAATGGGATTTCACTCTTAGTTTTTAACAAACTCCAAATGCTGCACTTAACATTCTGATCCTGGCTCAGACCGGTTAAGTTTAATTCTAACTCTGCGTCACATGCAGCTGTCAGCTCCAAGCTTGATGAAAAATACAATCATCTAGCAATGATTTTTGTTCCCAAAACAGACTGATGATTAAGCACTTAAGGGACTGGTTGTTAAATTTTGACACCATGATGAAAAGCACATGCTTTATTTCAACATGCCAGACTTTTTAAATCCTATATGTAACGGTGTCTTTGCTGTGAAATCCAGTCTGATTCACCGGGCAACGTTTAAATGAACTGACAGCAGATAATAAATATCACCTCTGGTAGTAGCACTGTTAATAATAAATCTTTACATCTCAATAAGAAATTAATTTAGATATCAGTGCCTGTCAAGCTCAAGCTTAGGCTAAACTGTCTCAGACATTGATTCCCAACCTGGGATCCACAGTGTGTAAGTGTTTAACAATGCTGTGACACACAACATAGCTTTACAAGTGTTTTCAGAAGAAATTAAAAAGTGCATAAAATAACTTGGTACAATAGACTCGTTCCTTTTTTATTGAAAGAATTTTCCTTTTGAACATAATTACTCTACAAAGATACCAACAAGCAAATCTAGCATCTTTTAAAAAATATTTTATACAACCTTGAGCACAGAAATGGGGACAGAAAATAAAACTTATTCTTTGGGGCGTCATGTAGCTCAGTTGATAGAGTGGCGGGTCTGGCAACTGGAGGGTCACTGGTTCGATCCCAGCTCCAACTGGGTTACCATGTCGTTGTGTCCTTGGGCAAGACACTTCACCCACCTGTTCTACTGGTGGTGGTCAGAGGGACTTGGCGGGTGCTGGTGCATGGCATCCCCACCTCTGTCAGTGTGCCTCAGGGCAGCTGAGGCTACAGTGTAGCTTAACACCACCAGTGTGTGAATGTGTGAATGACTGTTGTGTTGTACAGCGCTTTGGGGAGTGTAGAACTCTAGAAAGTGCTCTATAGATACAGGACATTCTGGAGTCAACTTGAGTCAAGATGGTCACCATAACTTGTCAAATTTAGCAAACAATAATGGCTATAACTCAGTGTGACAGATTGTGAGCTAAGAGCGGATAAGGTAGAAGCTGACAGTCATTCCCAACATCTACTCTGATCAACCAACAGCTTTGTTTCAAACTTTGCCATTAACCATATCAACTCTGAATGTTTGCAAAATATGTCTTGAGTAAATGAATAGATTTGAATTAAACTTTCAGAAAGCAACCATTACAAGTACATTTACAACTGATTACCTTTATAAACAACCCAAACCAAGATGGCTGTTACAGCCAACTGACCCAAAATGGATATAACATGGTAAATTTACAAGTATTAAGCAAAGATTTAATATGGAAGTAACTAAGAGTCATTCAGAAAACATCACTTGAATGCTAATAGATTGCAACATGGGCAGTATGAATTCTTAGAGGAATGCTAGGCCTTTATTTTGAAACTATTCTTCCTTTGGGATTTAGATGGCATGAACAAAACTAGGACAAGAAGTTGTTAAATGGCATTGTATCACTGCATAAATTAACTCCCTTTGTCAAGACAATAAAACTAATTGAAAGCAGTTTCATGTTTGCAGAAAGTTGCAAAAAAATATGTTGGTTCTTCGATGTACAATACAGTCCTTTGACTCCTTACTGTGTTGTGTGTTATTCTTTGGCTCCTGTAGTGAATGACAAGTGCAAACATGTGGAATGACTCCATGAATACATTAGTGGCCATTGTTACAGAACATAATGAGATCTCACTAACAACTAAATGAATTGCTTCACTAATTAATCCACTTCCTGAAAAGACTGAGGCTCCTCCATGTCTCCAACAACAGCAGCAAATAGACCAGTCATGGTCTTTTTAACACTAAATATTTTCCTGTGAAAACTCCTGTCTAAAGGATCATATGGCTGATGATCGGAAATTAAATGTTTTTGAATGTCGTGGTTAAAAGTTGTATTGCCATGGGTATTAAAAATATCCTAACGAGTCTCTTTTATTAGCAAACACACACACACACACACGACCACAAACAATTACACTACATCAAGTGAAGGGCTGGCTCTTCTAATCCTATAGTCCCCATGTGTGACAGAATCTCTGCTTTTCTTCAGGGTGACTAATTTTATTTTCTCGATTTGACTGACCTTTGCCAGAGTTGTTTTGATGGCAATGATTTCCTGTCCTTATGCCTCAGTTACTACAGCAAACAGAGCAAGTTTAGGAATCTGTTTTATGTTTCTGACTCACGGGTGAAATGTGAAGTGAGCTGTGAAGTGTTCGTCATAAGTGACTGAGGGGCACAATACAAAAACAGGTGAAGGCAAAAGGCTGTTGAGAAAATATATTGAATTTCTGAAAAATTCTTATATCAGTGTTTTTGTTTGTTGTTGTTCCATGTGACTGCAAAATATCTAGGTAAAAATTAGAACTAGGGAATTACATGTCTAGTGTCACATTTTACATTATTACCTTTTGCTTGATCTTCCTTAAAAAGCAGAAGTAAATACCACTGATGAGTGCTGCTAACTTTCTAATGCCTTGTCAGAACTCTGTAAAGACATGTCCCATCTGTTTATGTTAAAGGAATCAGTAATCGATAATGTATGGGCTTTTTGATGTGTTTCATTTAACAACTTGACAACAATAACTAATTACAACTAAACATAGAAAAAATAATAAAACAGCAAGGTAAGAACTATGTCAACAGATGTCAACATCTGAAAAAAAAAAAAAGATTTAGGCACATTTGGACATTTTTATTTATAACAATTCCTTGCCTCACCTTCTCACTTATCTAGATCCAGATTGCGGGGGCAACATCCCGAGTAAGGAATCCCAGACCATCCTCTCCTCGGCCACCGCCATGGAAGACCTTCAGGAGGAATTCTCACCAGATGCCCAGTCCCCCTCAACTAGCTCCTCTTGATGTGGAAGAGCAGCAGTCCACCCTGCACAGGAAACTCATTTCAGTCTCTTGTATTTGTGATCTTGTTCTTTCAGTCATTATCCAAAGCTCATGATCAAGTTGCAGGATTGAAATGTAGAATGACCAGTAAACCGCTAGTCTTGCTTTCTGGCTCAGCTCCCTCTTCACCACAGCTGATCCCCCTGTTGATCACCCGCTCCTTCCTTCCGTCACCCATGATCAAAGACACAGAGAAACGGAAACTCCTCCACTTGAGGTAAGACTGGGTCCACAGTTTCATGCTGGATGAAAACAACACCCAAAATGTTGTCTTAGTAACCACCACTACTGCACCCCACTTGGCCCTCCCACACACACTGGGAACTCCATAGTTCTGCTGGGAAACACCAATGCTCATGTGGGCAAAGACAGCATGATCAAGAGAAGTGTGATTAGAGGAACCACCACCCAGCCTAACATCACCTAAATGGTGTTTTGTTATTGGACTACCGTGCAAGTTGCAGTTTGGCAATAATGAGCTCTATTCTTGAACATAAGAATGCCAATCGGTACCTGGTACCAGGGCAGCCTAGGTCGCAGGTTGATGATTGACCTTGTAGTGGTACAATCTGACCTGCGTCTCTATGTCTTGGACATTAGGGTGAAGATAGAAGCAGAGCTGTCAACTGATCACCACCTGGTAGTGAGTTAGATCAGATGGCAGGGGAAGATGTTGCACAGACCTAGCAAACCCAAACAAATAGTGAGGGTCTGCTGGGAACGCCTGGCAGAAGAACCTGTCAAGATGGTCTTCAACTCCCACTTCAGGCAGAGCTTTGGCTGCATCCTGATTACAGTGAGTGACACACACGGAGTCTGAATGTGTCTTGTTGAAGACATTTACATGACTGAAGTAATAACTGGGTTTCTACTGAGTGGAGCTGGCGGATTTCTGGTGTATCGGAAAATCTTGGAGATGAAGGGATCAATTGGAAAACTTCTCGCTCTCAATGAAGGAATATGTCAGGCTGCAAGTACTCAGGTGTTGCAAGAGCTAAATTGTAAGGTGGATGCTCTTAGTAGTAATCTGACTATGGTTTCTGGACTCGTGTGCGACTTGGATACCGACTTGGAGAAGCTCTCAGCTCGGATTGGTGGACATAAACCTCCTGATTCAGCTGTTTGGACAGTTGGAGACAGAAAGCAGAGGAACATTTATCTCCAGCATGTTCCCAAAACATTTGCTGTTATCTGAATTTGGCCTCCTGAAGTCAGCTTTGAGGGCTGAGGAATCTCAAACTCCCTCTGGAGAATGAATACAGTCTGCTGCTCCGTCCTTCCCTCCCTCTCCATCTACATGAGACAGAGACCTCTTGGTTCAGTTCGCTGGGCTTGCTTATAACAAGGGACAATTGCACCTGCTCCAGGAGGATGGTCATGGGCTCACTTACTACAGAAGCAACATCCACAGATATGCACACACTGACACCCCCCTGCTTCAACGTTCATCCTTATTCCTTGATACTCGCTCCTCTCCTCGTCGACAACGCTGGAGGCTGCGTTATCACGTCGGCCTCGCATTGTCACATGGGAGCTCCCTATACCTCCCACCTTCATCATGTCTGATTATGTTCTGTTACGACTGTATTTGTGCTTCTTTGTTCGAGGTGTTTTTTTCCTGCACCCCAGCTTTGCCCTCTTTCAGGTGCAGAGTGTGGGGGGGGGGGCTGTTTTTCCCCCTCATCCCCCCTCCTCCGAAATGTACTTTGCTGTACCAGGACGCTGGATCAATGACAAATAAAGCATTCTGATTCTGATTCTTTGATTCTGAGTGGCAGACTGGGGTGGTGGTCCCTATTTTCAAGAAAGGGGAAAAGAGGGTGTGTTCCAACTATAGAGGATCACACTTCTCAGCCTCTCTGGAAGTCTACTCCCTCAGTACTGGATAGGAGGGTCTGGTTGATAGTTTGTTAAGTGCAGAATCAGTTTTCTATTAGTGATATCAATGTTAGATTGCATGTTTTTGTCTGTGAGCTGGGTACATGGAACATTTAAGAAGTTTACAACTAAAGTGTTTACGTCTACTCATGATTCTTTAGTTTATCTCCTTCCTGTCACAGACTTTCCACTCTATCTAGGTTGTGGCAGCAGACCACATACAACATCTAAAGCTAAATTTGTGCACCAGATGATGGTATTGTCACAACTACAGGACTGTGCTGGAATAGTGAGCACAGGATTACACACAAATGCAATTTAAACCACAGCAATGAAGTTATTCTCTAAAAAAGGACTAAAAAATTTTTTTACAGTTCTTTTTTCTCTCTACTTTGCATTCAGGGGTCTTCCTAACGGGCCATGCATAGTGTACTACCCATGGGAACAGTGTCTTTAACAAAAGGCCTCTTTCTGACAATGACCTGCATGGCAAGCAAGCTTTGCCTTTTTTCATTTTTGCATTTGAAAAGCTCTGGGAGAGTTGTGCCTGGCAGCTTTCACTTCAACCGCTGAAGTGCATTCAAATGTTTTTTAAATTCTGTATAAACCTCAAACTGATAGCAGTCCTTCTTTTACCAAGATAAAATGACTATTAAAGGCCTGAACACTGGTGTGGTGGTTAACATCATTTCTTGTGGCAAAAAGAGCTTTATTTACTGTGAACAGTGTATTTGTATTGTCAACAATGGATTCACTATTTGGTTAAACTTGAGTATTTGTACAAGAATCACCAGGAGACCCTATGAAGTGTAATGGACATCGACATTATTTCTAAGTATATGGTCCAGATCAAGAAATGGATTATGTTTGTGTGACAATTGACCTTTTTCCTACCAGCTCACACCCTCTTTCAAACAGATTCCCCCTCAGGAGGTCATAAATTCCTGCCTTGGTGTCGAAGAACCCCTTTCATCTTTCTGTGACAGTAAAGATAATGCGGATGCTAATTTACAGCTGGTGATAATTGTTCAAATAACAAACTTTCAGGATGGTGATCAAAGGGAGTTTCGATAACTCAGACGAGATGGAGCCAGAAGACCCTCACCCCACCTTTTCTCACCCAGTGAAGAAAAACAAAGGAATTCCTTTGTCTCTCCTGTCCTTAAAAATGTCTCTGATAACCTCCCTTCACCCTCACAGATTCTAGATGAAATAAAAACTTCAATGTGATACAAATTTATATAAAGAAAGGTTAATATCCACAGGTTTACTTTTAAAATGTGTTTACAAGATAAAGTTTGATTTTTCCCTGTTTGATTTACTTAGGTAAAAGTTCTTTGGTTAATTTTCCTTGAAGACTTTTCACATTGTTTATCAACATGATACCAAATTATCTCTTTTAAATCTAATCTAGTCAAGAAACTAGAAATGTTATTCGTATGTACTCTTAAGCTAAGAGTAACTGATTTCTCTGATTAATCTGATGTGGGATTTAATGTGTTTCTATGCTTAGAATAAACATGATGCACGCAGTCTAAAAGGTGATTCTGAATAACTCTTCACGTTTCAGAGAGAAAAGTGGTAACGTTTATTTTATTGATTAGAAACTTTATTCCTCTCATCAAAATTTAATCCCCTCTAAGCCATTCCTAAGTACTTCCCCTTTATGCAGATGAAGGTGGAGTCAACCACACCATTGGCTGAACCAGACTCCACCTCTGCCCCTTTAAAACCAGAAGGCGCTAACTGCTAGCCCTCCCTTCTCTTGCACACTCCTCTTCCCTTTGGTTCTCTTCGCTTCTGCTCTTCGCCTCCTCTTCGTCTCCGGCTCTCTGCTTAGATGACCTGATGACCTCACCGGCTCGCCTGCATGTTGGCCCTGCTCCCCCCCACCAGGGAGCTAGGATGCAGAGCTGCGACATGAGGCCTCCCCGGAAGGACAGACTCCAGACTTTAAGTCTTAGGAACTTTCGGCGTTAAGCTTTTCTTTTATTTTCACGTTACATTCTTCTTAACCAAGTTTAGACGTTTTAAAGTTTATTTTTCTTTTATCCGTCGTTAGAAACCAAAAGTTAGACGGCGTTATTATGAAACTAAACTACCTTAGACTTAATGGAAAACAACGACATCTCCATGCCGAGAGAACTTCACTGCTTGTTGCCCAAATCCTGGAGATCTGCTCATCAGCTTCTGATACCCTTCCACACTTGAGTCACCCATCGAGCGTTTTCATGCTTTGACTGCCTTCTCTCCAAGCTGGAACAGGAACCACTGTGACTGCTGGAGGAGACAAAGCCGTCGGTCCAAGCCTCAACGTATCTCGGGGATTCAAGTTCAGTGGTTCGGTGAGACAATCAACCTATGTGGTTATTGCAATATGATGCAATTTGGGTAAAGCAAGCTAAACCTAACTCTCTTCATCCATCCATCCTCCTTAAAATCCTTTAATCTTCAACTTCCCTTCATAGGCCAATAAATTAGCTTAATTTCATTAGTAAACCATTTCTCACTCTGAAACATTAGTCATTAATATTTATTTAACCTCAATAATTCATCTTGTTAATAAATTGAACTGGTTACAAAGTCAAATTCCTAACTTTGCTGTGTTGCTGTTATAACATGTTCATTTTGAGGTTTCTGTAAATAAATTTATCCGTATATAATCATAAATGGGCTTCCAGTAATTTTTGTGTTTTCCATATCGAAAATGGGTAACGAGCTTACTTCTTTCAGATTCAGACTGATAAATGATAAATAACAATAAAATACAAATAGGATAATATTCAAGGTTGTCTCAGCTTACCTTAAAAAAAAAAACGCTGGGTGGTGCCCTAATTACGAGGTTTTGACTATTATTATTAATTATTAAGAATAATTATAATAATAATATTCAATATATACAACTTTACCCTATATAACCCTACAGAAGTAAATGCATATTGTTTATAACATGGAGGAAAAGCAAGCCTCTTTTGAAGATGTATGTGAGTGGTGACCATGGCAGCTCTTGACCCATGGAGAACAGACATCAAGTGTTTCAGCTCTCAGTCCAAATCAAATGTACAGATAGTACTGTTCCTTTAAGTTTTAGTAGGATTTAAAATCAGAATCATGTAGTCATGGAACGTGAATCAGTGTATCACAGCTAACATAATTGTCATGGTATTCTAGAAATGTGTAAAAATTTCACCTCGCCTCACCATCTTCTGCTTATCGGGTTGCAGGGGCAGCATCCCATTGGCCACCTTCACCAGCTCCTCTGGCAGGACACCAAGGTGTTCCCCGGGCCAGATTCGAGATATATTTTCTCCAAAGTACCGTATTGTCCTGAATATAAGACACGTTTTTTTTGGGTGAAAATAATGTAAAAATGTTGGGTCGTCTTACAATCGGGGTCTAGTTGTATGGGGTCATTACACAACCACATCAGCAGAGGGTGAAGGCTTTTTGTAAAGGCGGCAGCAATACGAAGCTCAGCTCAGATCGCGACCGGTCCCGGTCTGGACCAGCACAAAGTTACAGACCCACTGGGGATTAAAATGTCTGATGATAAGTCCAGCCAGGTTCACTTCCAGACCCGGGGCAGGTGCTTTCAGTGTGAGTGGCTCAGTGCGGACTTCTGTCAGGTTGGTCAATCCAGACATGGCTCCTTCCTCTGAAGTCTTCACACAGCTGCACAGAACCTTGGTCTGCTGGACTGGTCTGCACATCAGTTTTAGCGCTATTTCTGTACCCGACACATCACCTCTGTCCATGCTAAATGTACATCCATGACTTTCACTATTCTCACATATGTTCATTTGCGCCACACACACACACACACACACACACACACACACACACACACACACACACACACACACACACACAAAGAAAGAGTAAGAGAGGGAGCCCATAAGAGAGCGTGAGAAGAAAGAGAGAAAAAAGAGATTTTTCTAATTGATGGAAATCTGTCGCCACGACAGAGAAATGTAACCCTTGTTGAATAGGCAATCATTAAAGCAGTCTGTAAGTATTATTATTTAAATTACTTTCTCAAATTTTCAATAAAAATTGTTTCTTTAAAAAGTGAATTTTTCTGAAGTTTAGCCTTGGAAAGGGTGGGGTTGTCTTATAATCGGGGTCGTCCTATATTCGGGTCAATACGGTATCCTGGGTCAACCTGGGGACCTCCTGCCAGCAGGACATGCCCGAAACTCCTCCCCGGGGAGGCGCGCTGACAAGATGTCCAAACCACCTCAACTGGCTCCTTTTGATATGGAGGAGCAGTGGCTCTACTCTGAGTCTCTCCCTAATGTCCGAGCGTAGGGTTAGCATTGCTGGTGTTGTCCATGTGAATGTTAAAATCCTCCATTAATATGATGGTCTGGGAAAGTGAAGATAAATGATTTAAAAAGGCAGAAAATTAATTTATAAAACTATTGTTATGCTTTTGCAAACAATACACACAAGCAATGATTGTAGGATTGGGTCCATTCATCTGTACAACTAGGGACTCAAAGGACACATGAGCAGGGACCAAAACCGGTAATACTTTCCACGTCTCATGGTGGATTATCACGAGACCACCCCAATAATAATAAATGAATAGATTTATGCAGAAAAGAAATTGTAGTGTTCTCTTGATCCATTTTTTTTATTTTAATTTCAAAATGTTTTTAAACTTTTCTTACAAAACATTGTACCATATGCATTAACAGCCAATTTGACGGACAAAGAAAAATTGTGCCTAAATGGACAAAAAAGTCCAGAATGACTCGGGTGTTAAGGAAAGTTGGTTTTTCAAACTCTTAAATAAAAAATAAATTCTGCTGTTTTTGGACTGTGTGTAATTCATTTATAAAAATATCTTAAACGTGATGAGTCATGAGGCTGGTAGAGATTCACCTTCAGACTCTAATTTTCTAATTACTTCAACAAGATGTGTCTGCAAATTTGTGTAGGTTGTGTAAAGTGCATTCTGGGATGCCCCCGTGGGTGTTTAGGTCATTGCACTTCATGAAAGGAAATTAAAATAAATTAGTCATCCACAGATACTTTAACTGAAGCTAATTTAATAGAATGAAAGACATTTTTTATTGTAAGAGATCTAAAGAATGCTAAATCTATTTAAATGGGTTCTTCTATGTCTGAATTAAATGTCTTAATTATTGATTTGCAAAATTATTGAGGACGTCTGGGTCAAGAGTGATGATAAAGAGGTCATTGGATATAATGAGTTAAACTTTTTCTTTGTTGAATTCAATCTGAGGCTTTATTATTTTGTCTGACTTTATCTTTGGTTCCATTCATCATGGCATCACGGCACTACTGGATTCAATAATTGTTTCCAAACAACAAGTTTGTCACTTTCTGCCCTGAAACAAGCCACACCGGTAATGTGACACCTTGTTTTTGTAAATCGGACTCTAGTCAAAACTCCAGTTTCACATTTTCTCCAGAACAGTGAGTGACAGCTAAGTATATTACATTTTAATGCCTGCGAATGAAAACATTCTGAGATGAGGCTCTAATCAGGGCAAAAGCAGTGGCATTCTTTTACATGGCATCACACTGAGTCAACGTAGACTCGTCTTGTCTGATAGCAGTTGTCTCTAAACAAGGGATTGCTTCTATCTGAGCTCGTCTGGCCACAGCTGCAGCTGTTGAGCATCTGGAAGGGAATGTGGTGGTGAATCCAGTTTAAAGGGGTGCACAGAGCTAACATTGAGACAGGAGTGAGGAAAGGGAAACTGGAAACAATAGGTGAGCTCCACACAAAGCTCTGCAGACCATTATAGGTCTAAAAAATATTTATTTTTTAAAATAATGTTAACCCTTTAAATGTTGTGGTCAGCATTTTGCACATTATAGTCTCTATAGTTTACTGAAACCCTGTAAAGGTGGACTTTAAAGGGTTTAGTATTATTTATTTCAATCTAGAGGGAAACTGAGAATTGTTCTGTGTGAACATTAACATCAGCAAAAAAACAACACAGTTTATTTCACATTAAGACAACATTGGTATAAATCATTTAATTAGAAAAAGGGGGGCTTAGTTTTGCTATCAAAGCTCAAAACCAGCTCAGGTTTCACAGGATTAAAGTTAAAAAGCAGCTTTATTTATATTTTCTTGCTTTCCAGGGTTCAGGGATGGTTTTAGCTGGAAGGAAGAGGATTCCACTAAAAAGAAGATTAGCCAGCAGAGTTGTAAATGCAATAACAACACATCTTTGCTCAAGATGGAGTCACCCAGTCTTGCACCAAAAATAGCCATAAGTGGATTTGGATCAATAGCAAGGCCTGAAATATGATTAAATTGTTTAAAAAAAAATCTTTTTTCCGAGCGGTTTCTAAAGCTGGAAACAAGACCATAATGGTGTCTGACGGGCGACTGCACCTGCAGCAGTAGGACGTATGGGAATGAATCTCAGCTTTTTTTTTGTATTTAAGTGGATTTAAATGTGCTAGATTATAAAGGAGGGGGAGAAGGAGGTGGAGGAGGTGTCAGTGTGCACATGGTTAGGTATTCAACTCCACACCTGCTGACTTCTCTCTGTTTGTTTAAGCTCATAAAACATGGATGGATGGAATTAGTCGGTACTTGGACAGTCTGGGATCTCCTATGCTGCCCTCACGACTCAGACCTGAATAAGCAGAGGAAAGTGACACGAGGAGAGGCAAGGCTGTTGGTAAAAAGTATTAGCCAACAACTCATGAAGGTAGATTCAGATGAAACTGATCTCGGACTCAGGGCCGGTTCTAGGCATAGGCTGATTAGGCAACTGCCTAGGGCGCCCTCTGCTGGAGGGGGCGCCAAATTGTCCCTTTAAAAAAAAATTTAAATTTATTTTGACAAACTGCTGGACACACCATTCATCTCATGTAAAGAGCAAAGTAAGTAATAAATAAATACATACATAAACTAAGTAAATAAATAAAAAAGCACAACTTTTGCTGCGTCATCAACGTGGCGCCTCATGGATTCCTGCTGCTGCCGCTGTGATCAGGTGGGGGAGAGGCGCGCTGCGCGCATCCCTCCGTCCGGTTGTTTATTGATAATCAGTGTTGGGAGTAACGACTTCCAAAGGTTATTAATTACTGTAATGCATTGCTTTTTTCGGTAACGCAGTAAAGTAAGGCATTACAGAAAAAAAGCTGTAATATTTTAACGTCAGTGCGCGTTACAGTGCACGTTTAACCCGGATTGAGGCGGTGGGTTCTTCAGAGGAGAAACGTCACTCAGTGAAAAATGTGATCAGAGCAGAGAGGAGTGAATCTGCAGCCAGTGAAACAAGTCCGGTTCTGTCCGATCCGAAACTCGTGCGTGGTTCGGTTCAGAACTCGGTCCAGAGGGAAAACGCGGCCCGAGTCGTGCGCGCTCAGGGCATCCAAGGCTCGTTAAGACATATTAGCGCATGCAGCGCTCCGTAAACTGAAGGAAGCAAACTGAGAAGTAGTTTCATGATAAAGAGTCACTCTGTTATTCACGTCAGAAGTTGGAGAGTTCACTCTCTCGGGCACTGAGCAGAGGAAACGCGCGTCATGCAGCCTCTGCTGCAGGAGGGAGGAGCAGACAGGTGTGTAGCACACAGGTGGAGGTAGGAGTCAGTCAAACTAATGAATAAGGAGCTTGTGCAGAAAGATATATATGTTTATAGATTTAAATATACTGTATATAGATATGATGGAATAATATATGGATAGGTAGGGATATATGGAGAGATATGGATGATAGATGGATGGATGGATAATAAATGATGGATGGATAGATGGATGATAAATGATGGATGGATAGATAGATAAATGCATATCCAGATAGTTGTATATCTCCATGTATCCATCACATCACCTTCCACTGGATGTAGAATGAGCTACATTTATGGTCAAATCCATATTTACAGTTATTTTGGTTGAGAGTAACTAAAAGTAATGCAAAAGTAGTGTAATGCCTTACATTTAAAAACAGTAATATTGTAATGTAAGGGATTACTTAAAAATGACAGTAACCAGTAATAAATAATGCATTACAGTTTTGAAGTAACTTGCCCAACACTGCTGATAATGCATGATGAGCCTGTGACGTTGTCAGTTATAGCACCTTGTTAAAAGTCGCTGGCAGAATGAAAAGGCAAAGCAAGCCCTCTGGGGCAGCCTTCAGGAAACGAAGAAAGGAAGAGGAGGAAAAACGGGCCCAAAGTAGAGGTATTTAATTAACATACATGAAATTGTGAACATTTTTCCTGGACCATCATTTAGCAAGTTAGCTAAGACTAAAGGGCTATCATGCTGTTGTGCCCCCTACGTATTATATGAATGAATGTCATCAGTTCAAGTTTATCCAACTTTAGTACATCACTTACTACTTAGAATTTGCAAAAGTTACGTTGTTTCTTTTCTGGGCAGTATAGGGGGCGCCAAAATCATTTTTCGCCTAGGGCACCATTCAGTCCAGGGCCGGCCCTGCTCGGACTAATAAAATCTACAGAGCCATGAGCCTGTGATGCTTTATGTTTGACAAATTTGGTATTACCTACTTACCTACTGTATGATTTGTGACAACAATTTGGTCCATAAACAAGGCAAAGAAGATGATCATCAGCATTAGAAGGCCACGACCTGACATCCCTCTGCGTCAGTCACTTCCCAGTGCGTCTCTGACTACCTCACCTGGTCACTGCAGACCACCAGGGTTGTGAGAAAGACCCAGCACTTCCTGAGAAGACTGCAGCATGCTTCACTTCCCCAACATCCTAACAACTTTCTGCAGAGGTGTGGAGAGTGGGCTGATGTTCAGCATGTCATTGTGGTTGCCCAGCTGCAATGCAGTGCACAAAAAATAACTGCAGAGGGTGGTGAGGGCAGCATGGAGGACCCTCTGTACAGGAACGTTTTCAGCGCTGATGCAGGAGATGAGCACTGACCATCATCACACTCAGAAAAGCATCAGAACAAATACCAGTAGGTATCTGAACAGCACCATCCCACAAGCTGTGAGGATACTGAGCTCTTGTAGACTGTTCGTTACCTTTCCTCTGATGTGATTGCTTGTGATGGATCCCATGGAAACGTCCTTTCATTTTTAAGTACATCACTCTGTCTGTACCGAAAATGGCAATATTGCTGATTTACAGTAATTTGACCTGATTAAATTAGAAATTGTGTGAAAACAAGAGAAAAAAATGAACAAACTCAAAACACATGGATTTAAAATAAACAACATATTCACAACAGAAATACACACAAAGAAAACGTGTCAGGATTATCAACCAAAATGGATCAAGGCCAACTGAAGGTGATGTCAGATTCAAGCAGCAGTCAGACCTCTTTTTTTTTTTTTTTTTTACAAATATTCAAGAGAAAAAACAACTGTCACTTCACAGTTTTCCACCTGATAAACAGGTAAATACCGGTAAGTGGTTGTTGATGACAATGAGAAAGAGCAGCTCCTGTGTGTGCAGGACATTCCTCTGAGGATGAGGTCACTCTGCACCGATCTAGAACCTGTTGGAAGTTTTTGAAACCTAAAACCATTCAGTCCAGGATTTGGTGGAATAACTAAAGAAAACCATCAGGACAAGCGCTGACAGAAAAAATGATCTCCAAACAAATGAAGAGTTGCTGTTGACGACAGCGGATGCAGTGGCTGTGGTGGAGCTAACATGATGATACCTGGCCCCCGCTAGGTGAGATCAGCTTTTCACAAAACAAACATACATGAGCATGAGCCTTAGGCCTATATTTATTCACACATAGCAACAACTATAACAACATAGCTGTAAAGAGACCAGCTAGCAGTTAGGTTCACGTTAGGGTAGCTTCTAGCTATAGCTGCTCATATTTGTGTGTTACACTTCTCCTTTTTACACAACAGTCAATTAACAAGTTTTAATCTGTATTCAGTGTCACAACAAATGTATATTTTACCTGTAATTGGTACGAATGGCAACAAATATGTTTTTTCTTAAAAACATTTTTATATGTTGTGTTTTAATAAGGCCACACTCATTACGTGTTCTCAGTCAGTGAAACCGCTGTCTGGGCTGAGTTCCATATTTAGGCCACAAATATGACTAGCCTTAGTCCAATGTTTCAAACCACCACAGCATATTTAAAGTAGTTTAGGTTTTTCTGTTTTTAGGTTTTTGTTGTAGTTTAGGTTTTAAATATTGTATTTTTGACACATTTTGTGTGTGCTTTCATACAAAGTCAATCACTCCCCAAATTTTTATTTTGGAAACTCTTTCCATTTGAGCTCCATTTGCTTTAATTAATACTATAACACAAATCTTCTTTCATTTAATGATTACACTTAACAATTACTTAACAATTTCCCCTTTTTTGAGTTTAAAAGGCCAACAAGATGTTTTATAGTGTAATTTACAGAGTTACCTTCTTTAAGTTTTTATGTTTTTATATTTCTTTATTTTAGGCTCCTATAAAGGCTGGTTTATACTTCTCTGACAGCACGTTTGCGCTCACACGCAGACGTATTGATGGAGACGTTTTTGATTTTTACTTCTCCGTCAGTGTTGTGAAGCAATTCTCCACCAGGACAGCAGAGGGCGTATAACTTTTCTGCAGTAATGCCTCGGTCGACCAAAGTTTTACTTCGGCTCAGTACTGGACGACAGAGAGCGAATTTTGATTGAGTTTGAACAGATTGATCTCGAGGAACAAACAATGTTGTTAGAAAGAATTAAACAGGAGTGAAGGAGACAGCGGCGTCTGTTGAATGTCCGTCCGTCCGTTCAGTGAGGACGAGGCAGACGACGATCGAATATGCAGCTCTTGTTCAACCTGTGAGGGACACTGATGGATGATATAAATGTTGTACTTTGTCTGCCAGACGTTTCTCGAGCTGATCCATATCTGCTTCCCCGAGATTCTACAATTACTACTCTGTTGATAGCGGCGTCAAGCCGGAAATGATCACGGGGTGTTGAGCCGACCAATCAGAGACGTGCGCTCTCCGTCTCGTTCGACGGATAGTTAGAAAAGTGAGCTCGACTCCGGCCGTCCTTGCTAGGCTGTCGGAGAACCCTTGCGTCGACGGATATTGGCGTTGCGTGTCTCTGTAACGATGCAGACGGAGAAGTATAAATCAGGCTTTAGGCTCAAATAGTCACCATGAGGTCCTTAATTTTCTTCCTAGAGACCCTAAGAGACAAAAATGTACCTGCTCTCAACTCGTTTTTTTGACTGTGTATAATTCATTGAATCTTAAAGATATGATGCTAAAATTAGGTGTGGTAGTAGATGAAATTATGTCACAACACATGGTGGAATGAAAAGTGAAAATGTAATGTTTTTTGCACACTTGGAAAGATACTAATTTCTCTGTAATTGTTGGACCGTAATTTTTTATTTAGTTAAATGATTTTCACTACTTTCTATTGAAAATTTTTCCTTCTAATGTCTATTCTTTTATTTACTTTTATTCTATTTTTCTTTACTTATTTCTATTTTATTTTATTTTATTTTTTCAAATTACTCAATGACTATTGTTAACCTTGTTAGATTGGTTTTAGATTAGTAGATTCGTTTTATTGATCTAAAATTGTAGTTAGTAATATTAATGCTTTTTTCATTTAACTTTTTTACAAAGTAGTCTTGTAGAAAATTGTATTTGTACAAAGGGTAGGCAAACAAAAGCCAGGCTTCAGCCCACTCCTTTTTGGTTAAACTTTGGAAATTGTATTATTGTAATGTTCTCCTTCACATGAAAAATGACCAAAATAAACAAATCTGAATCTGAATCTGAAAGGTGGTAGGTGTTGTCCATTCCTTCAAAGGATGAGAGATTTTTAATGATAAGTTGCCTTTAACCAGATCAGATATTTGATATCCAGGGAGCAAAAGTATAAAATAAAATAAAGAGGACACTAAGAAACAATAAATACCTTTAATTGTGTTCCCTAAATAATTTTGACATAAAATCCTCAACAATCGATGTCTAAATGAAGTGACCTTTCTATGTGTCTGCAGAGCAGCAACTATAACAGCCTGGTGTCTGCTGGAAAGAGAACAGCTGGTAAAGTTCATGTTCATGGTATAATGTTAACCTCCAGCTTGTGCTGTTCATATTTGTGTGTTACCGGCCAGTTCATTAACACGTTTAATATGTATTCAACAGTCACTTCTTTTGGAATGTTTTTAACTGTGAGAACCTCACTTAGAGTGATGTGTGTTAGTCTGGTCAGACTTTTATCTGATTGTTTTACGTCTCTGGTTGAACCTTCACTGCCAGCCTTTGGGATACATTCCTTCACAGTCCACAATAGATATAAGCTCTTAAAAACAGATGAAAAAGAGCAGTTGCTGATCTTTAAGATCCTCTCTCCAGCACAGGAAATGCAATATGTCTTGCTCATGAGATGCATACAGTCAATAGTATGCAGGTAGTAATATACGGGCAGGATTAGCAGTCCTTGCTCCTAAACATTCAGCCTATCTGAGGATGCAATTAGGTGCAGCTTCATTTCGTCTCTCCTGATGTCAGCAGCACCAACTCTAACAGTCCTGCTGCCTTCTTATTGCCCCGACTCGAGTAATAAAAGGCATTCTGGTGCTTTCAGGGGACCTGAATGTAGAATTACTATTTTATCATCATAGGATCAGTATTGCTTGAGGTCATGATCACTGTGAACACTTGAGTCATAGATAGTAGTTTAGGATTCACCAAAGCTTGAATCTGACTATTCTCTCCCAACTCTGCTGATGTCTGGATGAATCTTGACGTCTGTTTTAAAATCATAGGACTTCTCTTCCCCATCCAGATGTTTCTGCAGCCTTGTTCATAAAAGTGCTGTGTGCTCTCTCGTCGGGGTGATTGAGGTGTCTCTCCCAAAGAGAGCGCTTGAGTTCCTCCAAGTGTCAGCCTGCAGACTATTAAAGTGCTGTCAGGCTGGAGGTTTCAGCCAGGGAGCTCATACCATTATGAGTTGCCTGTGGCCCTGTGAGGGAATTCAACTTACTGGCCGCTGTATGCCAGGTGATTTAATATAGCTTGGAGAAAACGGGTTATATGGATAATCCCCTTTTTCTCTCGCATGTATCAGCAACCCTCGTCATATTCTTCATGCTTTAGTTCTCTATTCTCTCAGCTAGTGGGGGAAACAGAGAAGGAGTGACAGCAAAAGTAGATTTAGTGCAACTATCTCTATTAATGATGCGATATTGGTGCAGGAATGTGAATGTCTTCTACTTGAGAATGAATAATAAATGATAAATTGTGTGATTAGTTATACCTCCTTTTGTTTTAGAGTCATATTCCTATACAACATTCTAACATCCATCCATCTTCTGTAGCCACTTAATCCTCCACAGAGGATCGCGGGGGAGCTGTTGCCCATCTCCAGTGGTCAAGGGGCGAGAGGCGGGGGACACCCTGGACGGGTCGCCAGTCCATCGCAGGGCCACACAGAGACGAACGAGACAAACAACCACACACCCACTCACACCTAAGGACAATTTACCAGCCCAATCAGCCTGACAGTCATGTCTTTGGACTGTGGGAGGAAACCGGAGTACCCGGAGATAACCCACGCATGCACGGGGAGAACACGCAAACTCCACGCAGAGAGGCCGCAGAGCCGGGATGCGAGCCCACGACCTCCTTGCTGCGAGGCAACAGTGCTAACCAACTGCGCCACCATGCAGCCCACATTCTAACATATGGGAGAAATCAAAGATCATCAGAGTTTTTCTTTAAGGGTGGGCATGATGATAAACAATGGTGCAGATTTGCTCTTGGGATATGAAACTGTAACCATCATGTTGCAAGGCAACACTGCTAACACCTGCACCACCTGCACTTTTGCTTATTGAATAAGCACTAAATCCAGTGTTCGGTCCATTTTCAGTATTTCTTTACAAATTACATCATTTTTTGAAGGGTTTCATCACAAGAACAATTTAAACCATATTTAGTCTCATAACTATTAACTGATAATATACGTTCTGATGATTTCTATGCCTTAAATGTATTCATCAGCAGGGGGCGCCACTGACAGTTTGAAGCCTTTCACACCACAACTGGCTAAAAAGCTTCAGAGCTTCAAAAAGCTTCACCTTGACATCACTATTAAAAGAGTTTATCCACAAGGAAAACCAACATGTAAATGATCTGTCAGACATGATGTGAACCAATGAAATCATTTGTAGTAACTTCATTTGATCATTTTCTAATACAGATCCTAGTGGAGGTTTGGTGCCCCACTGTGTCACGGCAGCGATTGAAGCCATTGAAACTGCTACTGAGATCCGACCCTGCTGGGCCCAGCATGCTGGCAGGCCTTAGAACGGAGCCCAACCTTTGGCCTATAATCATAGCTCTCCCTCAAGGAGCTGAGAAAGGTCTCTTTTATTATTTAAAATGAGCCAAACCGTCCATCAAAAAACACCTAAAGTAGAACTAATTAGTTTCTTTGGAGGATCTGCCACATCTTAGTCTTCATGCTGTCTGGCAGTATTTTAATAATGCCAAGAATTTCTACAGCAAGAATCCAAGAAGGTTTCTGTCAGTTCTTTGGCTGACAAAAACAACAGCCTCAATTTAAAACTAATACTGACTTTAGATGCAGTTAATTGTTAGATTTATTTGAACAGATTTATTAACTGCTTTAAGTATCCTGGGGTTTTGTTCACAAGTGATGATTGAGTGGAGATTGAGGTGGATCGGGGCCAGGTCTGAAGTGATGCAGATGCTGAACCAGTCTGTTGTGGTGAACAGGGAGCTGAGCCAGAAAGCTAAAGTGTCAGTTTATTGCTTGATTCATGCTCCAGTCCTCACCTACCATCATGAGCTTTGGGTAATGACCAAAAGAAGATTGTGACCAAAATGAGTTTCCTGGTTAGGCTGACCAGGCTCAGCCTTAGATAGAGTGAGGAGCTCAGGCTGGGGAGTAGGAGTAGAGCCACTGCCCCTCCACACCAACAGGACCCAGCTGAGGTGGTTCAGGCCCATAGCTGGTTGCCCTTAATGCCTGTTTTAGGCATGTCCATCGTAGGAGACCCGGAGCTGACCAGGTCATGCTGGAGGGATTATGCAGGCTGGTTATTTGTTGTGTTGATATAACTGGGATTTCTGCTTGTAATAAGTATGTTTTCTTCATCACTTTGGATCTTTATTGGGTAAAATAAAACAGAATTTCCAGAGTCTCAGAATAGGCTGTTCCACCTGCATCACCATGGGTTCCTATTGGTTAATGCTGATTAAACAATGTCTTCACTACATTTAAAAATAACTATAATCTTGTAACATGTCCTTTAATGTCAATTTATCAGAAGCACTTCATTCATGATAAATTGGCAGACCTGTCCACTGTTCAGGTGACATCATTAGATGAATCTAATAACCCTATAATTATAACATGTAACAGGAGATGGACACTTTCTGTCATCTCATTAATTAGAGCAGCTGTGTGCTGCTTGTTCTGGAATTCTGTTGATTTGCTCAGTGTTGCACATGATGCTTACAGTAAATAACTATTCATCTAATCCTCCAATCTGGTAAGTTTCAAGCTTTCTGCAACCAAAAGCTTAGTTCAGGTAAACACATTAAAAAATAAACTGACTATTAAAGTCATGCCAAATATATCCTCTTATAAACAATTAAACCTATTGTGTTTGATGGGTTTGGCATTTTAACAAACATTTACATTTTATTTCTTTGGTTTCATTGTTTTATTGTATTGCATTGTTTTAATTGATTTTGAATGTTGGCTCATTATTGTGTTTTCATTATGATTTGACAGTTTTCACATCCCCAAAATCTTAATCATACAACAATTGATCTGATTCTAGCTCACATAAATAAAATATGACTCATCCATTTGATTGCAGACAGTTCAAATTTTAAATGTGATATAAATAGATAATAACTTATGAAACAATATCCTCCTATCATAAATGATCTTATATAACTGCACGTCACTACAGACATTCTAATAAGGTTTAGGCCTGTAACTTAGACTAGATCAGCTAAAGTGAGCTCCTGCAGGTATTTTTTCTTTTTCTGTGTGATTCTGCAGTGGAAATAAGTCCAACACGCTAGATTAACATTAGCATGCTGCTAACGGCACCGATGAGAGCAGATGTAGATCAGATCACCCAGACTTTGATCAGTTTAGGTCTATTTGATTTTAACGGCAGCAGTAGACCAACAACTAGCTCAGAGCTCAGGACTGATGGATGCTAAATGAAAACATTTTTTCATCTTTAGCAGCAAGTGAAGTCTTTATGAGCTGAAAGTGTTGTGTCAAGAAAAAATAGCAAAACTAATCAAACATTGTGAAACTTTTTCAGAAAATGAAATCACCTTCAAGATCAGATAAAAACCCAAAAATCACATTAGCATTTTTAAAGCAACGCGTCTCATTAAAATGGACTGTAACATTTTATGGACATTACTGCCTTCAAGTACATTGATACATGTAGAGAAAAAGAGTTATCTCCAGGGAAGGTCGACTCTACCTTCCCACTCTACGTGACATAAATCATGTATGCACGTACCAACCAGTCCAGATAAACACAGGCACAGATGAACTCTGGAGGTTATCCTCTTGATTCTCTTGGGTACACGTCAGGGAGATTATACTGTCAATGAATATGCAAAAAAGGATC
Source organism: Callopanchax toddi (assembly GCA_006937965.1). Lineage (NCBI taxonomy): Eukaryota > Metazoa > Chordata > Actinopteri > Cyprinodontiformes > Nothobranchiidae > Callopanchax > Callopanchax toddi. Next base: position 725,186 of record SSNR01000141.1, on the reverse strand, counting down.
CTGTGCAAAGTGATGGGAAGGGAGGACTGGGTAGATAGTGTCGGGCTCAGCTAATATTTCAGCTCATAATGATGTCATCTCAATGCTTGATCACTTAACAACTGAGTGATCTAGCTGCTGCTTATCTCATCCCAGAGGTCACTCAGAACAGAAAGTACTGTTGAAACTAAATCAAGGTAAAGAGCAGAGTAAACATAGACCCAAACAAAAATGGGGTTAGTAAGTCTCTATCAGGAGTCTTTAAACTATTAACTACCCTCTTAAAAGTCTCTGAAGTGTGGTGAGGGTTATGAGAGCTGGGGGGATAGTCTACACAAACGAGTGCAGTGACGCCTAGGAACAGCAGTCCCAGTCTATACAGAGCCAAGGCATTGATTAAGATCATGTCTGAATGAACTGAAGGGAAGGCGACAGGGTTATCGCCTTTCTCCTCCAGAGTTAACCACAGACAGCAGACTCACTGCATGTCTGAAGCAGCAAGGTCTCCACAGTCTGTTGGCTGGCTGATGCCAGAAGAAGTCTAAATCTTACATCAGTGGGGACCAATAGGTCCACTTTCCTGCATCTGCTGCACAGAAATTTAGAATAAACAAGTTGAAAGGATTGTTGAGTTGTCATTACTATTATTCTATTTTATTATACATAGAAGAGCAGCGCAAGGTGGCAGCTTGTTTCAGTAGCTCTGTTTTGTTATAAGTGAAATTTTCTTCTTTGTTTTTTGGATTAAAGGAGTTAATTTTTGAGTGATTTCATAGTTCTTAATTTCTTACTTTTTGGCCATTTATGATGTGTAACCATGGCAAGCACAGACTTTAGCTAATTGACATCTCAAAAGCTCAGATATAATACAGAAACTGCAACCTCGATTTTCCAGATGAGTTAAAGAAGACGTGACTGTAGAGCAGGAGCGAAGTGGAGAGAGATGGAGGAAGTTAAAGCCATCACTTCCATTGATCATAAAGGGGAAACATGACAAATATGATGGACAAACTTAAAACGCTAATGAGGACCCAGCCAGAGTATCTTGTGTTTTCAATGAGACATGGCTGCAGGACCAGGTCTCCCTGTCTGGTTTATGGATGATACGTACAGACAGGGAAGGAGGGAGCGGGAGATCGACAGGCGGATTGGGGCAGCGTCTGCAGTGATGCGGACGCTGAACCAGTCTTTTGTGGTGAAGAAGGAGCTGAGCCGGAAAGCAAGGCTCTCGATTTACCGATCGATCTACCTCCCAATCCTCACCTATGGTCATGAGCTTTGGGTAATGACCGAAAGAACGAGATCGCGGATACAAGCGGCCGAAATGAGTTTTCTCCGCAGGGTGGCCGGGCTCAGCCTTAGGGATAGAGTGAGGAGCTCGGACATTCGGGAGAGACTCGGAGTAGAACCGCTGCTCCTCCATGTCGAAAGGAGCCAGTTGAGGTGGTTCGGGCATCTTGTTAGGATGCCCCCTGGACGCCTCCCCAGGGAGGTGTTTCAGGCATGTCCTGCCGGCAGGAGGCCCCCGGGTCGACCCAGGACACGCTGGAGAAAATATATCTCTGGTTTGGCCCTGGAGCGCCTTGGGATCCTGCCGGAGGAGCTGGTAGAAGTGGCTGGGGAGAAGACCGTCTGGAGCTCCCTAATTGGGATGCTGCCCCCGCGACCCGGACCCGGATAAGCGGAAGAAGACGAGACGAGACGAGACGTACAGACAGAGATTTAAAGAGGAGCAGAAGAAGCAAAGGAGGTGGATTAACGGTGCTTGTCAGGGACAGATGGTATACATCAGGACATGCTGTGAAATATCATCTCTGTAGCCCAGATATTAAACTGTTATCTTAATTCAGTAACAGAGTGTCTTCAGTCAGAAGCGTCCTCAGATTCACCGCAACACAGAAGATCCTTCATGGCCACAGCTAGAACAGCTATTATGACCTTTGAAAAAACTTTAAATAATTTACCTAAATATCTAATTTCCCTCTGGGGTAAATAACCGCTCATGTAGAAAGCAATGAAGGCTGAGGAGACATTTCAACAGGTAGATTTAGGTGTTTCTGAGCAAAAAAAACAATAGCGCTAACGTTTTTACAGCAGTGATTTAAAACGGACAATAGGGGGAGCCTAAACAAGCAAAACTGCATAGTATGCCTTTAAATTCTTCATCTCGTAAAAGTAAAAACTTTTTTTTTTAAATCAACTCTTTTGTTACTCTTTCATGTAGAAATGCATCAAATTTGTGACCAGAATATGTTGTCTCATATTTTGGATTAACTTAAATTATGAGTCTAGAAGTAAAATTTTCCTGATGGACACTCCAAGACCCATCTCAAGAAATCAAAACATGTAAATATCCTGCATTTGTATTGTGCTTTTCTAAGTCATGGACTACAAAGTGCTTTACATTACAGTCATTCACACGCTGTATAATTCATTCATAAGCCTCACTGTAGCCACAGAAGCCAAGCGACAATATGCCACCAGACCCCCTACCACCACCAGCAGTCAATGCTGATGAAGAAGTGAAAAAATGGTTGATCTGTACGACAACTTTTATAACTACAGAACAGTTACAATACATTTTTTTGAACATTGTCTTTTTATTATGTTTTCAGATTTTCATATATATATATATATATATATATATATATATATATATATATATATATATATATATATATATATATAAAAACAAAACAGAACAAACAAAACAAAATATCCCTCCCTCCCGCCGCACTGGACCAAATACAAAGGAGGAACATGCTCAAAAGTATATAAAAAATAAATAAAAACATTTGAAAAATAAAATAAAGGGTTCTGACAAGACACTAATTCAGAAACCCCCCCCCAAATAAATAAATAAATAAATAAATAAATAAATAAATAAATAAATAAATAAATAAATAAATAAATAAATAAATAACAGTTTAACACTCAAAACATAAATAGACAAGCATATATGGGATCATGTAAAATCACCTACAGAAACACCCTCAAAAGACAATCTAAATGATGACCAAACAGAAGAAAAATGTTTAAATGAGCCCCCCAAAAACACTTCTAATTTACTTCTAAGTTACAATAAATTTGCTGATGTAAAAATGCAGTGTCTCCTTTACAGAGAGACTACGTTTTTGTATGTACTTCAAAGGGTTCAAGAACAGCATGTGATTAATTTTGGGCATAATACTGTATTTCAGGAGTTTTAGGTGTTTTAGGGGGGCTCTTGAGGGACTGACAAACAAACACTGAAGCCAGTCAAATCCTTCCATCCATCCAATAATTTTTGTATTTTAAAGTCTGGAGCCAGCAGTCAAGAGAAGATGAACAGATCACCAATCAATTATTGACTAAACACTCTCTCACTTACTCCTGAAGTCAGTTTCTGGACTGTAGGAAACAGCCAGGGTAAACCCTAGAATGTGCAAACTTCACACATGAAGAGTCCAGATGAGATTCAAACCAGAGACTTTGCTGTGAGGCAGTGAAGCTAGCCACTAACAACTCTCCCCAGCCTATTACGCATATTAATCTACTCACCACTAAGGTAGGTTCCCCCCACAATCATTCCCAGCCTTTTGTCTCTTGAATTAAGAATTCAAACGCCTCAGAGCTAACCATTATCCTCACGCTACATCAGACACCGGAGCCCCATTTCCCTCCCTCTACCACACACACACACACACACACACACACACACACACACACACACACACACACACACACACACACTGCTTCTGCTTTCTATACTGTAAGGATTTTGCATATGAAAGTCTTCTGTGGACTAATTCTAAAACTTTGTTCAGTCTGAATTCTTTTCTTTTGCATAAAAATTTGAAATTTCTGACACCCGCCATCAGGAATGAAAAACACCAGCCCTATATTGGCATCTTTGATTAAAAAACTGAGATCACTTGTCAACCAAATAAATAAAGATTTTTCCAGTATAACCCAATAATGAGACATGCTGATGGAACACAGTGATGGAAAAGAAAATGTGCTCTTTAGTCACGGTACTTAGACATCTATTGTAGATATCATCTGTTATCTGGAGTCTCCTCAAGGGGATTTAACCACATTTAACTCAAAGATGCCGCCAGATAAATTCCTGATAAATTAAATAAATTTGCTGCAGAATTGACATTTACTCTAATGTATCTTTACTGACAATGTTTCAGAAACTGAATAATACTCCTGTATTATTTTGGGGCTGAAGAAGGGAAGCCTGACCCAATAGGATACTTTCTAAATTGCTGCATTAGAGAGGTTCTTTGTAACTTGGCACCAGCAGGTACCTGAAAATTCTTTTATTTAAAGTATGTTTTGTTTGATGTAAAACAGTTATGTTGCTTCCTAGTCATTATGCAGCAGAGTTTCCTTGTTAAACAGGACTTGACAACCATGTTATTAGCTCCATGATGCATTCACAGCTGAGCTCTGGCTGATGCAGCATTCATTTATCTTGGAAGTCAGTTCTGGGAATGGCATCAGAACTGACTGCATGTTCCGGATGCAAGTCAGAAAACAAGGAGGGTTTCCTAGTTCGACTCAGTGACCATGTAGCTCAGTTGGTAGAGTGGCTGGTCTGGTAACTGGAGGGTCACCAGTTTGATCCCAGCTCCAGCTCGGCTACATTGTCATTGTGCCCTTGGGCAAGACACATTGGCTGCATGGGGGGGCAGTTGGTAAACCTGTTGCTTCACAGCAAGAAGAAGGTCATGGTTTCAAATCCCGGCTGTGGCTTTTCTGTATGGAGTTGTTTTCCACATGCATGTGTTTGTTTCCTCCGGGTACTTTGGTTTCCTTCCACAGACCACAACATGCCTGATAGGTGTGTGTAAGTCACTTTAGATAAAAGTGTCTCATACATTAATAAACATGTTATTAATGGATTTAGGGCCTGAATTATTCTCACTTTTGATTTTCACTTTCTTCATAGTTTTTTTAGATTACTTTTTATAAACTAGTGCTATATAAATAAATTGGATTTTTAAAAAATAATTAAACTAATCAAAAATTCAGTAATTATAAAATGCTAATTAGAAACGAATTGCCTGGAAACCAGCCACTGGCATCAACTAGTGCACTGGAATGTTGACAGTGGAAATCAAAACTCTGTTTAAAGGTGATATGGGTAATTTGGCAAACCAAGTAGCTTAAAACATTTTTTTCATGTCTTATAACAAAGTTCTAACAGCTATAAGTATATTGTGGCAATAAAAAAAACTAAAGAAATCAATAAGGTGGTTCTTTAAAACCTCAGCCAATCAGACGTTTCAGACTGAAAGCAACTATTGGACAATTCAGCTGTCTGTCTCACTGAAGCTCCTCACTTCCTCACTGATTGGATCCTCCATTAGTGTGCTGGAGCATTTTAAAGCAGAACGTCCCGGAAGTGAGAGAAGGACAGAAACAGCCGGCTGTTAGCACTTCGACTTTAGAAAAAAATACCAGAATCCTCAAAAGAGGGTTAGGGTTACCTTTTGAGCTAGCAGAAAACAAAAAAGCGTTTGGACGTAGAAAGAGGAAAAACCTGGGTAAACATTAGCATAGCGTTTCAACAGATCATGATTTGCATTTTATTGTTCCTGTGGCAATATGCGGTCCCATGTCCGGGGGAGGCGTGCAATAAGGATTATACCTGACGGGAGGGGTGAGAGCTCTGAGACGTGTTTGTGTAAAATAGCTAGTGATACCTAGCTTCTTTGACACAGTGCAACTTTAACATTGCAGTTAAAGCTATACTTGAACACACAGCAGCTCAGTGGGACTGAAGTAAATCAGTAAAAGTTGAGACCTCAAAAAATAATAAAAATAATCGTATTTTTATATTTTTTATATATTAAAAATGTACTGTTCCTTTACAGGGGTCAGACTTAAAACCTATACTGAAACTAGCCACTAGGGGCATGATTGTTGGATCTGGTTTTACAGTGACTTGTGGGATCTGGTCAGATATCAGACAAAAAATATACATGGCCCATGGCTCTAGCCAAAATAATATTTTTCTCTTGAATTGTTTGTTTACACACATTTCACTTTGCTTTATGGGTATCTGTTATAACGAGGTTCTGAGAAGACCCTGGAGTAACAACAATTATGAAAATAAAATGTTATTTTATTTAGAAGGGTGTGAGCAAAAAGGTTCTTCTGATGTCAGAAAGGGAAGAATCCTGGGACTCACTTGAAGAGGAGGACAGTGGTTATTGGCAGGAAAACAGGACGATGTGCTTACTGGTTGTATGAAGGCAGAGTTCTCCGAAAGGGGTGAACTTTGAACTTATTTACAGTGTATGTTTTCACTTTATTTGCAACTTCTGCAGAAAAGTATTTTTTATTTGTGATGAAATTTTCTTGCACATTCCCATCCTTGCCTCCAATTATCAGCTGCCTGAAACCTTTAAAAATGTTCCCACAAGTCTTTAAAGCATATAAATGTTTAAACATATTTCCTGATTGATTCCTTGTGTTATTAGCTTTCACAACAACAACTCAGATAGCACGCTCCATGACTTTTTCTTTTGTCCTCAGCCATGACAAAACACCAATCTTTCCGTTCTCTGCTTTGTCTATCATAATTGCTGCTTGTGACTGTTTGTTTTGCCTTCTGTCTCGACTGAAAAGGGCAGATGAGAGAATGAGACCAGGGAAAAAAAGGAGCACAGACCAGGCTTCTGCTGGTAAATCCCATAGGTCCTACAAGGCCCTGCATTGGCATTATATTGAAATATTAAAGGTGAGGTAGATCTGCACAGACATATTGTAAAGCCTGTCACTCTCATCACAAAGGCACTGAGGTGTGTGGAGGATGGAGAGTATGAGGAAAAGGGGGTTGTATAGTTGGGAAAAGGAGGCAAGGCGAGGGACCTGAAGGTACAATGAAACAAGTGTGTGTGTGTGTGTGTGTGTGTGTGTGTGTGTGTGTGTCTGTAACTGAGAGGAATGGACTGTTAGTCACAGAACAACAAGCAATCCAAATGTCTAAGCCACATCTGAGATGTATGAGAGGAGGAAAAGTGGAAGAGAGTCATGTTGAAATACTGAGTCCACATTAAAAAAAAAGAAGAACTATTTAAGTCTAGTCTGGTAATTCGTAATTTTCACAAAATGACAGAGTAAGTAGGAAGTGCCCACCATGGAGGGCAAAATAGTTCTGCTCCTGTCTGACCTCCGGTTATCACTCATCTAGTTTAACTGAGCCAAAACATCCGATAGTTGTGGAGATACTGAATGCACAAATCAACACTTGGACTAATCAGGGGAGTTTGCAGGACCAACCTCACCTGGACCACAAACGCTTCACACCATCTGAACCAAATAAGTTCCTCTTGGTCTCATCAGACCACAGGACATGGTTCCAGTATGTCCTTAGGCTGCTTTTCTTCAGCAAACTGTTTATAGGCTTTCTTGTGCATCATCTTCAGAAGAGACTCTGGGATGACAACCATTCAGACCAAGTTGATACAGTGTGCAGCGTATGGTCTGAGCAGTGATAGGCTGACCTCCCACCCCTTCAACTTAAGCAGCAATGCTGGCAGCACTCATTCTATTTTTAAGAGACAACCTCTGGATATGACGCTGAGCATATGCACTCAACTTTGTTTCTCGATCATGGCGAGGCATGTTCTGAGTGGAACCTGTCTTGTAAACAACTGTAGTTCTTGCCCACTGTGCTGCAGCTCAGTTTTAGTGTGCTGACAGCCATCTTATAGCCTGGGCCATCTTTATGTACAACAACAGTTATTTTTTGCAGATTCTCAGACAGTTCTTTGAATTGAGCTGCGATGTTGAACTTCCAGCAGTGGTGGCCCGTCAATAGGGGGCGCCGCCCCACCAGTCTAACAGGAAGACGAGGAGGAATAGTTTTAAAAGAATCATGAAAATTAAACTAAACAATATATCCATTATACATACTATAAGTGCTGTGTATAATCTGGTGTAGTTTTAAAATGTTCTCTCTTTTTTTTACCATGACCGAGAGGTCAGGTGATGTACTTCCTCTTCCTTTTGCGTATTATGCACAAATTGCGCATGCTTTGGGTGCCAAAATCTTTACCATAGACCTACTCATGCATGTGCACTGGAACCCTCTTCATTACAAAATATAGGAGAGTGTTGGGGTGCAAAATTTTGTGCCCGAAGCATGCGTAGAAGACCAGAGTCTCAGGTCAGATCAGAACATTGACCTGGAAGCTCTAAGTAGCTCATGCAGTTTTCATCATGGAGAAAACTAAATGGATATTTATTCAAAGTATACTTCTTGACAGCTTGTGACAACCCTGCTAATTGATTCCATAATATGTCCTTATTTAATCAACATGATGGTGAGTCATTTGGTTTATTTGTTTCTTTTGTTTTGTTTTTCCCGTGTCCTGTCCAGCAGTGTAGCAATCAGAATTGATGTCTGAATGCAAAAAATAAACCTTACAGATTTACTATCACAGGTGGGGCATTACAGCTGTTTATTTATTTTGTTTTATTAACAATATGTCGCTGAGTTCCCCCATTCAAAAATGCATATGAGCTAATGGTTAGGGCTAACTAGCTTAAGTCCTGATTAGTGATTTTATTCATTAAACAGGGACATGTCTTTGTTATTGTTGTGGCCAAACTTTAGAACTACATTTAAAGTGTTGATTGAATACTTTGGTTCATGTATTTTTTGTTGTTTTGGAGGTTTTACATTACTTTTCCTGTGTAGTGGACGTAGACGTTATTTCTAAGTTTATACGGACCAGATCAAGAAATGGATTATTATTTGTGTGTGACATTTAACTCTTTCCCCCAGCTCACACCCTCTTTCAAACAGATTCCCCCTCAGGAGGTCATAAATTCCTGCCTTGGTGTCGAAGAACCCCCTTTCATCTTTCTGTAACAGGACAGATACGACTGAATGCTAATTTACAACTTGGTGATTGCTTCTTCAAATAACAAACTTTCTGTGATCAGGATTGTGATCAAAAGGAGTTTCGATCACAAGCACAGACGGAATGGAGCCAGAAGACCCTCACCCCACCTTTTCTCACCCAGTGGGGAAAGACCCAGGAATTCCTTTGTCTCTCCTGTCCTTAAGAACTTAAATGTCTCTGCTAACCTCTCTTCACCCTCACAGGTTTCAGATTAAATAAAACTTCAGTGTGATCCAAGTTGGGGTAAAGAAATGTTAATAATATCCACAGGTTTACTTTTAAAATGTGTTTACAAGATAAAGTTTGAATTTTCCCTGGTTGATTTACTTAGGTAAAAGTTCTTTGGTTAATTTTCCTTGAGGACTTTTCATATTGTTTATCAATATGATACCAAAATATCTAGGGGTGTTTTTCTCTTTTAAATCTAATCTAGTCAAGAAACTAAAAATGTTTATTCGTCTGATGCACTCTTAAGCTAAGAGTAACTGATTTCTCTGATTAATCTGATGTGGGATTTAATGTGTTTCTATGCTTAGAATAAACATGATGCACGCAGTCTAAAAGGTGATTCTGAATAACTTATCACGTCTCAGAGAGAAAAGTGGTAAAGATGTATTTTATTGATTAGAAACTTTATTCCTCTCATCAAAAGTTAAACCCCCTTTTTAGAAGCCATTCCTAAGTACTTCCCCTTTATGCAGATGAAGGTGGAGTCAACCACACCATTGGCTGAACCAGACTCCACCTCTGCCCCTTTAAAACCAGAAGGCGCTAACTGCTAGCTCTCTTCGCTGCCTCTCTTGCTCTGGCCTCTTCGCTGCCTCTTCGTCTCTCTTCCGCCTCATGCCACTTCCTGCTCAGATGACCTGATGACCTCCCCAGCTTGCCTGCATGCTGGCCCTGCTTCCCCCCACCAGGGAGCCAGGATGCAGAGCTGCGACATGAGGCCTCCCTAGAAGAACAGACTCCAAACCTGTAGTCTTAGAAACTTTCGGCGTTAAGCTTTTCTTTTATTTTCACGTTACATTCTTCTCAACCAAGTTTAGACGTTTTAAAGTTTATTTTTCTTTTATCCGTCGTTAGAAACCAAAAGTTAGACGGCGTTATTATGAAACTAAACTACTTTAGACTTTTAATGGAAATCAACAACCTCCACATGCCGAGAGAACTTCACTGCTTGTTGAAACATCCTGAACCTGCATCCTCTCCAGCTGCCTGCCAGACCTGAGTGGTGACCTAGGAACACCTCTGATCCAGTGACCAAATCAACTCCGACCTGGTAGAGAACCGCGGAGGAGTTTGAAGGAACAAACCACTGAAACACTTGTGTATCCGCCCAGGAACCCTCTGAAAAGGTCTGTGATGAACGCATTTGTGGCTATTAAGAGTGATGCAATCTGATAAAGCAAGCTAAACTTACCTCTCTTCATCCATCCATCCTCCTGAAAATCCTTTAATCTTCAACTTCCCTTCATAGGCCAATAAATTAGCTTAATTTCATTAGTAAACCATTTCTCACTCTGAAACATTAGTCATTAATATTTATTTAACCTCAATAATTCATCTTGTCAATAACTTGAACTGGTTACAAAGTCAAATTCCTAACTTTGCTGTGTTGCTTGTTATAAGATGTTCATTTTGAGGTTTCTGTAAATAAATTTATCCGTATATACTCATAAATGGGCTTCCAGTGATTTGTATGTTTTCATATCGAAAATGGGTAAAGGACTTACTTCCTTCAGACTCAGACTGATAAATGATAAATAACACAAAAATACAAATAAGTTAAAACTAAAGGTTGTCTCAGCTTACCTTCCAAAGAAAACGCTGGGTGGTGCCCTAATTACGAGGTTTTGACTATTATTATTAATTATTAAGAATAATTATGATAATAATATTCAATATATACAACTTTAACCCTATTTAACGCTACACCTGTTAATGCCAAAGTGGCCAATGGGAGTTTTGTGAGTGGTCTGAAATCATAATTTTAGTTTATTTTGATGGGACAAATCAGTGGATTTGACTTTATTTTGTTAATTCACTTCATTAGTTGAGCTGATTGACTTGCTTGGTTAGTGTTTGTTGTCTGAATTGTAACAGTAATGATCTGACTGTGTTAATTATAGATGTATTTATACAATTGTGGTGTCAGTAGAGAGCTGTACAAACTTTATTGTGAATATTGAGATATATTTTTGACCTTGTATATATTAGGGCTGTAAGTAGATTCAAATGTTTAATTGTGAGTTTGTGACATTTAACTCACAGGTTCTAAATGTACATTAACTAATGTTTTTTAACGCATAGGAGAATACAAATATGTAAATGTATGTATATTACTTTCACTTTCAAAGCGGTACATTCCAAAGTTAAAATTTGATATATTTATAACAGTTTGAAGTTACTAATTGGTTTAACAGATATAGATTATTGAAATAGAATCAAACTGCGGCTAATTTTGAGCAATTAGATTAAAGATAGGATTTGCAGGTTAAAGTTTTTTGCATATTTATCTAAAACTTGACATTTGATGGTTTTCTTCACCACAGGACTACATTATTTTTGTAGTCTTGACTTATATAGAATTTGACTATAGAGTCAGATGACAATGTGCAGGAAACAGAAAAATTCCACTTTACATAATTCCATTTTTACCACTTCTATTCTTGCTGTATCTTGTTGTTTGCATCTCACAGCACCAGTAACACATCTGTACCACTGCAGTTTAAATAACACAAGCTAGATCATCACAGCTCAGATGGATTGTAAAGAGCTGAAGGGGTGATAAATTTGTCACTGCTTGGACAGAGATAGGGCACATTACCTTCGGAGAAAGCATATTTCACCCTTCCCAGGGGCGGATGAAACACAGCACACGGGGACAACACCGCTTCTATGAGCGAGGCTTTCTTTATGGCTTGATTAAGTCATCTGATGCCAGCTATAGAGCCAATGAACAGCTTCATTTCACCTACCGGTGTGCAGTCGTCATAATCATCCAGCAGGACTATGAACATAAAACCACATCAAGATTGTCCTTACAATACAGGGGCAGTCTGTTCTCTTTATGTTGGCCACTATGATGTCATATAAACAAAGACTTTGCACTAAGAGCTTTTTCTTTAAAGTGCCTATGACTCGATATTTTAATCACTTTATATTAAACAGATGTAATCTTTGATGCCTCTAGATTAGCGTTGCACTATTATAACTCAAAATACGCTGTAATTATTTCCTAATGAGCAACTCAGAGATCAGAAGAAAGCGCCGCCTTCCGGTTCTGCTGGGTTTCTTCTTATTTGGCAGCCTGACACTTCTGCTGCAGCAGGGGGCAGTGCCGTCACGTGAAAGAGAAACGAAACTGAAACTAAACACTACACGGTCTATGGGCAATGGCGGCGGCACTGCCTCGCTCCAGGTGTCGTGAACGTGCATGTGGGAGGAGAATTTACCATATAAGCAAGTCCGGATCATTATGACCTCATAGCGGGCTGGAGTGAAAAAAACGGTTTGAAACCTGGGTCTGAAATCTTGAAGAGCTTCTCACTAGATGTACTAGGAGACAGATGGACGCCGTTTTTTGCTCTTTCTGGCAGGTTTAAGGTGAGAACTCAACGTTGCAACATGATAGATAAGTCAGAAAACATGGAAACCGATGTCATGGGCACTTTAAAGAACTATTTTCTGAATATGTTGATCTAATGTTGATCTAATGTTGATTCTTTCACCTTGATGCCTTATATTACTCCTTAGTTTTGAAGATCATGTTTTTTAGTAAATTATGTCCTATTTAGTTTAAACCAAAGGTCTTTAAACTTTAAAGACCTTGCATCAGAGGCTCCGCTAGAATTTTTTGTTGTCTGTCAGTGACTGCTGTGTTTTAATCATTAGTGAAAGTTGGCTTCACTCGGGAATACCCGATGCTAGCATGCAGCTAGCAGGTCGCATGCTGCATCGTAGGGACAGAACAAAGGAATCCAGTGTGTTTATGTGCATGAGAACTGGTGCAACAATGGAACTATTATAGAGAAACACTGTTCCCCAGACCTCTAGTACATGTCTGTAAGATGCCGGTCTTTCTTTCTACCACAAGAGCTAACTGTGGTGATCATCACAGCTGTGTATATTCCACCCAATGCCAACGTAAAACACGGCACTCTCCCTCTTATTGAACTCCATCAATGAACAGCAGCAGGCCCACCATGACGGTGCTCCCATAATTGCAGGCGACTTCAACATGCCCAACCTGAAGTCTGTACTCCCAAAATTTTATCAACATGTCAAGTGTTTTACCAGAGGGGAGAACACCCTGGATCATGTTTACTCAAACATTAAGCATGCATACAGAGCCATGCCTCTCCCTGAACTCAGCCAGTCTGACCATCTTTCTCTTCTGCTCTCCCCAGCCTACACCCCCCTCAGACGTAACGCCAGGCCCACCACAAAGACCATTACAACCTGGCCTGATAATGCACTCTCCACACTTCAGGACTGGGACATATTTCAACAACAGCTTGAGACACTCACAGGAAAGTTTCTGGACTTTATCAAGTTCTGCATCAGAAATGTAACTATGAACAAAAACATCCAGGTTTTCCCAAATCAGAAACCCTGGATGACCAACCAGGTCCGTTCACTGCTCAGAGCTCGCGACGCAGCCTTCAGGTCAGGTGACAGAGCCCTGTACAGGGAGGTCCGCTCAGCTCTGAAAAGTGGAATCAAAACATCCAAGAGGAACTACAAGAGGAGGATAGTCCCACCTGTCCAGTCACAACACTCGGGAAGTGTGGCAGGGAATACAGAACATCACAAACTACAAAGGCTGGGAGGCAACAACAGGTGACCAGATTGGGCCTCTTTGCCCGCTTTGAATCATCACCACAGCAGCACTCACCAGCTACAGCCATTCCACTAACTGTAAAGGAGGATGATGTCAGAAAGGTGCTCCTGGCGGTGAACCCCACAAAAGCGACCGGCCCAGATGGAGTACCCGGCAAGGTGCTCAAGGCATGTGACCACCAGCTCGCACCCATATTCACTGAAATCTTCAACCGTAAAGTTTGCTGATGACACCACAGTGGTTGGACTCATCTCAAAAGGTGATGATGCAGATTACAGAGGGGAGGTCCTGAAGCTGTCAGCCTGGTGCTCACAGAACAATCTCACTTTAAACACAGAGAAAACCAAAGAGATCATCGTGGACTTCAGGAGGATCAGGACCGAGCTAGTACGCCTTTCCATCAATGGGAAATATCTGGAGAGAGTCCATACATTCAGGTTTCTTGGTGTGCTCATCTCTGCTGACATCTCCTGGACAGACAACATCACAGTGGTCATCAAGAAGGCTCAGCAGCGGCTACACCTCCTGAGGGTCCTCAGGAAGCACAACCTGGACTCCAACCTGCTACTGACCTACCACTCATCCATCAACAGCCTGCACCATGGCTGACAGGGAGAGGCTTCAGAGGGATGTGAAGACAGCCCAGTTTTTCATAATCCACTGCATCGGTCCCCCTTTTATCAACATCATTGCCAAATAAACTCGACACTCAGCTGCAGTGGGATTTTTTTCGAGTTAGGCAACGATGTCATCGAGACAGCTATTTACCATAACATACTCACTCGCCACCAAGTGGTCAAGGGTGTGAATTATAATCTGTGAAAAGATCTGTGACAGATGGTTTTCAAAATTTTATGTCACCATTTCAAACAAATGGTTAATGACAGAAAATATGTTAACAAGACCTCTGCCTTGTGTGTGTCTAAATGACCCATTAAAAAGTATCACAAAAATGCTTGTGAATTTAAAGCTTCAACCATTGAGAGCAGGTAAGATTTGATTTTAAACTTTAACTTAAAATGTATACCTTTTAAATGTTGAATTTTTAAGGTTTATAAAATATATGTTATGAATCCCGTCTAGGAGGAGGGTTGTAACACCAATCACAAAGAGGAGGGGAGACAAGAGGTTTAAAAGTCAAAAATGAAAGGTTTTATTTACACACACACACACACACACACACACACACACACACACACACAATACAAGTGGGAGGAGGAGGGAACGTAGAAGGTGCCTGAAATCAAATAAATAAAGATAAAACAAGCCCCAACTATCTCTATTCTTTAATTTTAAATCAACAAAACAAGACCTAGTTAACTAATCTACAAAAGGATGAGGTAAAACATTACACGTGGAGGCACCCTCTGCTTACCTAGTGTTTCTAGACAAAGAATAAACTACGTGAGCAGAATGTACAGGGTACCCCAATCTTACCTGTCCTCCACCTCCTCACCACATACCTAATCGGCTCTGGCTCAAGCATAAATCAGCAGCAGTTCTGAATAAGACAAAGAAAACAGTTAGTCAAAGTCAGCCAGCCAGACTCTTCTTCCTTCATCAGGTGTTTTTATAAGTCTTCCTCTGCATCTGGTTGGTCTACTCCGCACACAGCAACCAATAAGAGAAGACAGAAGATCTTCAATCAGGCCTCCCTCAACCAGCCACACCTGAAGAGCATAACTCAATTAGTGAGGGAAAAACACAGCGGAGTCTGACATGACAGAAAAAAAACACAAAGGAAAAGCTGAGGAGCAGGGACGTAACAATATATATATATGTATATATATATAGATTTTATTTTATTTACCTTACCGTGGTGGAGGGGTTTGAGTGCTCTAATGATCCTAGGAGCTGAGTTGTCTGGGGCACTTTTTGCGCCTGGTAGGGTCTCCCATGTCAAATTGGTTCTAGGTGAGGGGTGAGACAAAGAGCAGTTCAGAAGACCTTTCATAAAATTACTGAGTAAGAGTACCCAACCTGCAGGGTTGCCGGGGTTCCACCCTGTAGCCAGGCCTGGGGTTGGGGCCTGTGAGCGAGCACCTGGTGGCCATGCTTTCACCCATGGGGCCCGACTGGCCCTAGCCTGAACCTGTTACATGGGCTAATCCAACCCACCACCTGCAGCAGGAACATGAAGGGTCAAGCGCTTTGTGGATCAGATAGCAGTCCAAGGCAGGAGCTTTGATGGTCTGATCCCTGGACACAGTAAGTGACTATTTGGACATGTAACGTCACCTCTGTGGTGGGAAATAAGCTGAAGCTTGTGAAAGAGGTTAAATGGTACTATATGTAGTCAGGCTCTACACATTGGGTCTGGACAGCCTCGGTCGCAGGTCAATTATAGACTTTGTAGTTGTATCATCTGACCTGTGACTGTATGTTTTGGACACTCAGGTTAGGGAGATGAGTGGAGCTGTCAACTGATCACCACCTGGTGGTGAGCTGGATCAGATGGCAGGGGAAGATGCCACACAGACCTGGCAAACCCAGACTTATAGAGGGGGTCTCCTGGGAATGCCTGGCAGAAGAACCTTTCAAGATGGTCTTCAACTTTTACCCTAGCAGAGCTTTGACCACGTCCCAAGAGCAGTGGGGGACATTGAGTCCAAATGGGCCTTCTGCTATTGTTGAGGTGGCTGTTGCTAGCTGAGGTTGCAAGGTGGCTGGTGCCAGTCATGGCGAAAATCCCTGTACCCACTTGATGGTGACCAGAGGTTAGGGGAGCCATCAGGATGAATGAGGAGGCCTACAGGGCCTGTGATTGGTCTGTGGGTCACAAGAACTGGCAAACAGGTACTGGAGGGCCAAGCGGCAGTGGCGGTTACTGAGGCAAAACCTCTGGCATGGGAGGAGTTCAGTGAGACCATGGAGAAAAACTATTGATTGGCTTCAAAGAAGTTCTGGCAAACCATCTTGGTTGACACATTTCTGCAACATTGCGTGGTCATCGGGGGCATTCCTTTGGAAGACCAATATGCTGGTCCACGTTTTCAAGAAAGGGGACCAGACAATGTCTTCCAACTATAGATGGATCACACTTCTCAGCCCCCTGGAAAAGTCTACTCCAGGGTACTGGAGAGGAAGGTTGATAGTCCGACTGAAGAGGAGCAGTGTGGTTTTAGTCCTGGCTGTGGACCAGTTCTTTCACCAAGTTACATCTGTGATCTTTTACATCTTTACACACCCAGCAGGTCTCTTAGGTTGGTTGGTTGTACAGCGTACCAGGCTAAAAACTAAAGTAACAGAACATTTGCTGCTGTGGCCCTCAGACTCTGGAACTCTCTCCCACTGAGCCTGAGATCAGTGGACTCAGTGGTCTCTTTTAAAAAGCAGCTCTTCATTTCTGCTATGTGTATATTTGTCTCACTTGCTAATGGCCTCATTTGGAATATTTAGAGGAGAAATGTAAAGTCTAAGCAAATTGCTGGATGAGATCAAAGAACTCGTCAGCTAGCAGTGCCTACACCACGCTTAAAGCCATCCAGACTCTTTTCATGTGTCGTTTCACGATGGTGGAATGACCTATACCAAGCATCCAGAACAGGGGCATCCTTGTCTATCTTCAAGAAACTCCTGAAGACCCAGCTCTTAAGCTAGTATCTTTTAAACTAGCAACTCCCTTCCCCAAACCTTGCTGTACTCTCTTTGCGCACATCCTCTATTATTTCCCCTCACTGTGATCCCTGTCACCTCAGGTAGAGACTGACTAGTGTTCATCCCTCTAGTATGTAGTAATTTGTTGTTAGCTTCAACGATAACTTGTTTGTTTTCATTTGTAAGTCATTTTGGATAAAGGCTTCTGCCAAAAACATAAAGATAACTTTAAAATATTTTTATGGAGAAAAAACTTATTAAGAAAAGTGGGCAATGAGTAAGTGGGTAATCTCGAACAATATTGTAGAAATATTTATATCTCGTGACTTTTCCTAAAACCAAAATTCATCTGTAAAACAGCTAAACAAACAAAAGTACTCCAAGAAGATTCCTGTGGTCAGAAATCTTTACAGACGATAATCAAGTCATTCCCTTCTTCTCTGTCTGTGCCAGTAATTCTATCCTCTCCTGTTTTGTGTGATAAAGCTTTCAGGGTTTTTAGACAATCCAGACCCAGCATTGCACAATTAGTCATGGATAATGTTAATGACGGTAATAATTAATTCATGATCAAATTAGACATGCAAAGCCTGCAATAAACACATTTTAGGATTTCCAGTGAAGTTGTGCACATTATGAGTAAGCAGAAACTCAAACGGTTCAAAAAGTTACCCACAACCATTCATCATCATGCAGTAAAGAGCAGGCATCAAATTGCCATAATGCACCATCCTCTTATGAAAAGTTAAAAATCAATAGGTTTTGAATGATACTGTGAGGCAATATCGGGTTTTCCCGGTGTACAACATGTGATCAAACCAAGTGCACTTTAAATACCACGGGGTTTCGCTAAAGAAATCCCACTCTTTTTGTGTCTCTAAGAAGCATTAGCAAAGGCAGTGGTACTTTGGCCCTAAGTCAGTGTGCCCAGACTCTCCGGCTCCAGGGCTTAGAGGCTCCATGAAGTAAAAATATCATCATTTACAGATCAGTGTTAACCCTTTACAAATAGTATCGATACAATGCACTATGGAAATGAACCTTTGAAGGGGTTAAATGTACTTAGTTTTCTAAATAGTGACACAAAAGTATAGTATAACAAAATTTTAAATATAAAACAAAAATCTACAATGTAGACACATAATGTTCATCCTTTTTTCACAATTGTCTTCTCTCATACTTGTGTGGATGTGTGCCAACAGTAAGTACAGAATTTCAATATTGTTTGATCTATGAGAACTTTATGTTCTAACTTTATATTGTTGAAGCACCACAACTATTTCAGCTCTGAAGATTTTGGCAACAGAGAGCAGATGGTTGGGCAGATTTGCTCTTTCTGTTGTGTTTTTTTTTCCAAATCCTGAAATTCTGTGTCCTATAGTCATTTTATAACCACGCTTCTTTCTGATTTCATCTTTTCCTTTCTAACTCTTTCTATTTTCTTTCTTTTCCCACTTTGCTTATTGTCATGACAGTATGTGCCAAACTTCCTCTAATCCTCATGCCTTTCCTCCCTCTTCTTGTTTTAGCTCTCGATATGAGCAGCGTCACTTACTACGTCAGATAAGAAGAGAATGAATTGAGTGTCATATGTAAAAAGTGACTCTTCTTCACCCTGGTAGGGTTGACAGCATAGGAGTTGAATAAAAGGCTTCAGAAAAATCTGGGAAATCACAACATTTTTAAATAATGTATTATTTTATAGTTGTTTAAGATGAGTCAGACTCATGTATAATCAACATTAGCAGGTCACAACTGAACAAAAATCAGCAATCTGTATCAACCCTCAAGATCAGAATAGGTGCATTTCTACTTATAACTAAAACTATAACATTTACTTTTATGAGACAAGAAGGCAGGGCCGTGCAGAGACTTTTGAAGGGGCGGGTGCTTGACGTTAAAAAGGGGCACATAGAACAAGATTTCAAAGGCAGACAGCTGATTAAATGTTTAAACTGTACCAATATAATAATTTTGCTGCTGTGAAATCAGTATTTTGTCATATTTGTATCAGTCTATTATAATCTGGTTCTAATGGTTTTTTTTAAAATACAGTATGTATTTTAATGTAATAATTATAAAGATCTAAAATGATGTGACTATGTATATTGTATCATTCTTAGTGAAATAAAAGCCCTCCAGAAAGGCTGGGGAAACCCTGTAACTTCCTATAAAACAGAGTATCTTCCCTACAATGGTGACCAGAACTACAGATTCATGACACCCCCACCCAGCTAGTGCCTAATGACCACCACTACTTGTACAGCTGGAACTTTTTGTCCTATAGCTGCCTGTCCTAAACCAGAAGGCTGCAGTAGGAACCAATGGGCTTTAATTTATTTAAAATATTTATGACACAAAGAGTTGAATTTAAAATTACATATTTTTTATATTATTTCATTTAAAATGTCTTTTAGCTTTTTACGGTAATTTCACATAAAGGATTTCTGCCTTTTTCCATTCTGCATCTTAATTATGTTGAGTGACAAAAAGATCATTAAAAGCAGAGACCTGAATCTGACTACGAGACAAACACCTGCTAACAGGTCCAGACAAACTATATTATACTGGACTCAATATTCACTTTATGTTCTGTTATTTTGTTCCAAGGGAAATATTCAGATGTTCTGTGATGGTAATACTGTTTGTCTGCTGTCATTATTTAATAAAATCCTCTGTGAATCAGTGCCACGTCTTCCACGCTGCTCCAGGAAGTTGAGTTGCTGTGTGCAGGCGAGCGGCACGCTTTTTTTTTTAATGGGAAGTTGTGGCCACCTATGTATATAACTCATACATCGTAGTGGAATTTATTCTCTGCATTTGACCCATCCCTGAGGAGTGGGCAGACATTTACCCTGGAGGCAGTTAGAGGTTCAGTAAATTTACCAGGGATACTTCAACACATGGCTGGACTGGGGTTTGAACCCTGGGCCCCACATGAAAAACCTGCCTTCCCCTGATCCACGGATGCCCATAGTAGTAGACAGAGGTGAAGATTTGTACACTTTGCAGTGCTTAGTTCTTGCACGTGCAACACCATATTAATGTATTCTGCCTATGTTGCTAAATCATGGTGAGCAGAAAATCTTTCCCCATTGCCTCTCCCTAGGTGGCATGGTTGGCGGTTTAATTTTGTTGAAGTCTTGGCAGATTACAGCTACCTCTGTGCTGCTGTCATGGAGAGTGCAGCCCAGGCAGTCAGTAAGCGGGGAGCCGCTGCATTGATAAGGACAGCTGCTCTTGCGAGATTTCCCTGGAGAGAACAGTGAGACAAGGCCAGCAAAGACATGTTGGACGTCAGGTAGAAACACCAGGACCACCATCACTGTGGCATACCAGCTGGTATTCAAGTCCCCCTTATTATCTGATAGGCAGCTTACAAGGTGGGGGACCATCAACTTTTGATGGCAGAATCAAAGGGATTACTGGTTGCATTCTGATTGGATTGACTGGCCCAGGCATGAAAAGATCAGACAGGAGATTGATAACATAAAAACAAGTCTTTTCCTCCACTGGATTTAAAACAAGAAACATTTTGGAAAAGTCACCACTTCCTGGCAGAGATTTTTAGCTTCAAAAGACAGGCAGCACAACAAGAGTGTTTAAACAAATGAGGTTTGTAGATAACAAAATATCTTGGTCCTTTTTTACATGAGAGAAAACATACTTTAATGAGCTCATCGGGGAACAGTTTGTGGTATGGTAAAAGATGTTAAAATTAGCATTTATTTCAATATGTTGCTTTTTGTGAAGACTCCCTGAGGCATAGCGAATGGCCTCAACCAATTATCTTAAACTCTTGTTTCCATCTTTGTCTTTTTTGCTGATCCAAAACAAATCATTTAAATTGTTATAATAAAACTGAGAAATAACACACAAAGTCTAAAATCTTTGATTATTGTGATGCCAGGTAGCAGCGTGAACCTTCACTGAGAAGCACCACCGGTACTTTCCAAGGAACCCACTGGGTTTCTGTCTCAAATGTAGATGATGGGCGAACTTTGAAGTCATTTCTCTTTTTGTGCAAAGCAGCATAAACTCAAAATGTTTTATGGTTACAGGTACAAAACTTCATTTTGAGAAAACACATGTGAGTGAACTGCTTTTGGGAAATGGGCTCTGCTGTGATTTTCAATCTGTTTATCAGTTCTTACTTATCTGGCAATGGCTTTGAATGTTGACAAAAGCATTTCTACCAGCACAGTAATAGAAAGAGCTGGGACTGTTGTATACTTTGGCAGGGCCGGTTCTAGGCATAGGCTGATTAGGCAACTGCCTAGGGCGCCCTCTGCTGGAGGGGGCGCCAAATTGTCCCTTTACATTTTTTTTTAAATTTATTTTGACAAACTGCTGGACACACCATTCATCTCATGTAAAGAGCAAAGTAAGTAATAAATAAATAAATACATAAACTAAATAAATAAATAAAAAAGCACAACTTTTGCTGCATGAACAGTCAACGTGGCGCCCCATGGCTACCTGCTGCTGCCGCTGTGATCAGGTGGGGGAGAGGCGCGCTGCGCGCATCCCTCCGTCCGGTTGTTTATTGATAATCAGTGTTGGGAGTAACGACTTCCAAAGGTTATTAATTACTGTAATGCATTGCTGTTTTCAGTAACACAGTAATGTAAGGCATTACAGACAAAAAGCTGTAATATTTTAACGTCAGTGCGCGTTACAGTGCACGTTTAACCCGGATTGAGGCGGTGGGTTCTTCAGAGGAGAAACGTCACTCAGCGAAAAATGTGGTCAGACAGAACAGAGAGGAGTAAATCTGCAGCCAGTGAAACAAGTCCGGTTCTGTCCGGTCCGAAACTCGAGCGTGGTTCGGTTCTGAACTCGGTCCAGAGGGAAAATGCGGCTCGAGTCGTGCGCGCTCACGGTATCCAAGGCCCGTTAAGACATATGAGCGCATGCAGCGCTCCGTAAACTGAAGCAAGCAAACTGAGAAGAAGTTTCATGATAAAGAGTCACTCTGTTATTCACGTCAGAAGTTGGAGAGTTCACTCTCTCGCCCACTGAGCAGAGGAAAGGCGCGTCATGCAGCCTCTGCTGCAGGAGGGAGGAGCGGACAGGTGGAGCAGAAGCACACAGGTGGAGGTAGGAGTCAGTCAAACTAATGAATAAGGTGCTTGTGCAGAGAGATATATTTTTATAGATTTAAATATACTGTATATAGATATGATGGAATAATATATAGATAGGTAGGGATATATGGAGAGATATGGATGATAGATGATGGATGGATAATAAATGATGGATGGATAGATAGATAAATGCATATCCAGATAGTTGTATATCTCCATGTATCCATCACATCACCTTCCACTGGATGTAGAATGAGCTATATTTATGGTCAAATCCATATTTACAGTTATATTGGTGAGAGTAACTAAAAGTAATGCAAAAGTAGTGTAATGCCTTACATTTAAAAACAGTAATATTGTAATGTAAGGGATTACTTAAAAATGACAGTAACCAGTAATAAATAATGCATTACAGTTTTGAAGTAACTTGCCCAACACTGTAGATAACGCATGATGAGTCTGCGACGTTGTCAGTGATAGCACCTTGTTAAAAGTCGCTGGCAAAGCAAGCCCCCTGGGGCAGCCTTCAGGAAACGAAGAAACGAAGACGAGGAAAAACGGGCCCAAAGTAGAGGTATTTAATTAATATACATGAAATTGTGAACATTTTTCCTGGACCATCATTTAGCAAGTTAGCTAAGACTAAAGGGCTATCATGCTGTTGTGCCCCCTACTTATTATATGAATGAATGTCATCAGTTCAAGTTTATCCAACTTTAGTACATTGCTTACTACTTAGAATTAGCAAAAGTTACGTTGTTTCTTTTCTGGGCAGTAGGGGGCGCCAAAATCATTTTTCGCCTAGGGCACCATTCAGCTCAGGGCCGGCCCTGTACTTTGGTGATGAAAATCATTAGAACCTGTCAGCCATCATACAACTGTATCACTAAGGTATTCAACACAAAGGCAAAATTACATTGCCAGATAAAAATGAGAAATATTTTTGTACTGGTGCTTTGTGACAGCATCTCAAAAAACTAATTGGAAGTTGGATATCATACAACCAACATTGACAAGCCAGCTAAAAGGAAAAAATCTGTATGAAGATCAGTTTATAATCATCAGTAAACTTCAATAACATTTATTTTGTAGTATTTTCAAATAGGATGTTGGTGACGCACAGTTAACTACAAATGAAGACCCTGGAGTTTAGTTTTAGTGTGTTTAATTGCCTTCATGAGCCTGTGGTGAAAATTGTAATCACAAAAAATCAACTCGATCTCAACACATGCAAACACAAATAAAGTGCATCAAGCTCATCAAAGTAACATTTTAGCAAAATAATCATTAATATCCAAACTTACATGTCTCATATAATGAAACTTATGGCATTCCTTTCCCTGACAGTGCAGTGTGTGCTATCTGATTATGTTTCCATACTATTTCTTGCACATGGAGCTTGCTTATTTATATAATCAGGGGTGCACATAATGGGTGTGCCAGTGTGACTGATTACCAGATATCATGCGTACGTACCAGATCCTTCTGCCCAAATGCTCCATTGCAGACTGATGCTGCTGCTGTACTGATTACACTAGAGTTCTCAACAGGCACAAAAATTTAACTCAAACCCGAAATGACCCGAATGACGTGGAGCCCGAACCGGCCCGGCCTGACATCATCACATGTCTAACACTGGACCCGACCCGACTGAACCGAGTGTTGTTTATTTAATGGAGGGTGAAAAAAAATTCCACACATAGCACACTACTTTAAGTTCAACTCAAACACCTAATAAAACTAAAAACCACACTTTAAGAACACAAACAAACGTGAAACTAATAAAATAATTTTATAATAAAATAATAATAATGATGATGATGATGATGTCACAATTTAAAGTCTGCTTTCGATCAGAAGACCGACCAACTGGAACAGGAGCAACCAAGTCAACACATTTACCCCAGCCTGAAAATAAATGTGCACTGTTTTAGTCACCAGCATGAGAAATACTGAAAAAAATTGTAATACTTGCATGAAGAGCACTTCTTTATCAGTGTGCTGCTGCGCATAATGCCTGTTGTGTGTGCTAATGCATGCTGCAGGGCGCTATGGCGCGCTGCTGTCACAGACAGGGCGCGTCTCCAACAGACACGAGATTTTCCCTCCTCTCTTCTTTCTGTCCAAACCCGACGCAGCCCCAAAAAACTTAAACATTAGACCCGATCCGACCTGACCCATGGGTACTTTATTAAGCTTTTACTAAGGTTTGAGGTAAAAAAAAAATTAATAAAACACTTCTGCAAAATAACGACAAATCCAAATTGAGAGGCAAAGAGAGCTTTCTAAAATAGGTCACAAACATTATAATGAACCAAGGTAATAATGCTGAAATGAGAGTGATAAGACAAAGTAAATGGCAACTGAAAGACAACAAGCAGGGTTCAATCCACATATACAAACAGGAAGTGGAACAGAAACATGAGGAGACAATAC
Source organism: Callopanchax toddi (assembly GCA_006937965.1). Classification (NCBI taxonomy): domain Eukaryota; kingdom Metazoa; phylum Chordata; class Actinopteri; order Cyprinodontiformes; family Nothobranchiidae; genus Callopanchax; species Callopanchax toddi. The sequence continues at coordinate 700,335 of SSNR01000141.1, read as the reverse complement.
AAAATTAAACAGGAAGTGCAGGAAAACAGAAGGGGGACGTGACACACACCTGTCTAAAGTCCTCCCATGTTTCAGATTGAAATTAAAGATCGTTCTGTCCACCTGTCAATCATCGTGTATCATGTCCCTCTGTGTGCACTAGTTGGTTTTTTGTGCACTAAATTTACATTCTCATGTTGTAGACCTGTTTTGATTCAAAATAGTGCGTTCTCTTGTATTTGGGTAAATGTGCATGACAGTCTAAACAGAAAATCTCCAGCACAGTAATACTGTACATGTCTGGACAACAACTGCAGAAAATATTTGTAGCCTTTTTTTTTGCTAAACCTTCTGATCATGCTATTTGTGAAGGTTAGTATTTGAGTATTTACTGTCAAAAGAAACTGCAAGACCATTAAACAACCCATGTAATTTTCAGCAAGCACTTAGTGACACTGCTGCTTTTTAAAATTCAGATCTACATTACAAAAACAAGTAATCATGAAATGAAAACTAAGTTAATTGTGCTTGAGATTGTTAAACAGTCATGATATCTAAATTTAACCACCTGAGATTTGTTCATAGCTCATGCTGATGGCTGGTTAATCACCAACACTAGAGCAACTTGAAGGAATTATCTTCCTGCTGGTTTTATTACACTGATGAATGGCAGCTCATTAGTGTCAGCTCACATGGCGTGTCTGCATCCATCAGAAGGGGCTGATAAATTATATATTTTAGGGTTTTGAAGGCATTCTTATAAGCTGTGTTCATGAAACAATGGAACATGTTTTTTTCTCATGTCCTTTACGTGTGTGTGTGTGTGTGTTTGGGGGGTGGGGCATCTGATTATGTAATTTAGATTTTTTCCTGAGAATCCCTTTACCCTTTCTACTTAGGCTAAGGTTGTCCCACCTTCCTGTGATGTTAGAGGGTAAAGTGCTGGGGCTATCTGATTGCACATTCACCAGAGGAACACTTCTAAATGCAACACTGGTCAAGATATTTACAAATTTAAGCATCTTCTTCATGGAAAAAAAAATCCTACATCAGTCATTCTGATGTATAGTTTGATATTAAATGTTCCCAATAGGAACTTTGCCAAGTGATGATTCATAGATTTTATGGAAGGGTGCCCTACCTCTCTGGTGAATATTTTAACTGCCCCATGTGGTTTTGAATTGGAGGCCAAGGGAGATTTCTGAAATCAGTTGGTGGGGTTTCATTCATCCATTTTTTATTCCCACTTATTCCTATTAAAGGTCATTTGAAGTTGGTCCCTATCTCAAGCAGTCACTGGACAAGAAGTGGGATTCACATGGTCTGGTAGTAGTCCTGTACATTTTGGTCTGTGAGAGGAATTCTGAGAACCTGAGGGAAACCCATGCATGTATGGAAACATGCAAACTCTATTCAGAAAAGTCTCAGCTGGGAGTTGAGTCTTCTTGCTCCAAGGCAACAACGCCACAAAGCTGCTGTTAAAAGAAGCTCTCCAGACCTGCAGATACTCAAACTGGGCCTTTGTCAAATCAACAAAGAAGTCTGAAAATGACCCCACAGCAGCAAATAAAAAGACAAGGACAACAGGTGCAAAGGCATCATCATCCCATACATAATAGGAGTCTCAGAAAAACTGAGAAGACTCTTCTCCAGACACAGCATCAGTAAACTTCAAACCCAACAACACGCTCAGACAGAAACTGGTTCATCCTAAGGACAAGACTCCCAAACAGCAGCTTAGTGGTGTTGTTTATGCAGTCCAGTGCAGTGAGGACTGTCCAGACTTCTACAGGAGAAACAAAACAACAATTACACAAGAACATGGCTCAACACAGGAGAGCCACATCTTCAGGAATAGATTAAGCAGTTCACCTCCACCTCAAGGAGGAGGGAAAATGACAACTTACATATTTTGGACAAAGATAGACGGTTTGAGAGAAGAGTAAAAGAAGCTATCTACATCAAATGAGAAAGACTCACATTAAACAGAGGGGGAGGCCTCTGGTTTCACCTTTCCAGTACCCATAATGCAGCTCTGAATCTGGTTCCAAAACAACTTTAGCCTAATTCACACATTCCTGCATTGTATCAACACAACTCACAAGGGGACCAGTCCAACACAATTGAGCCAACGACTTCTCAGGGGTTAGGGAGGAGGGCGGTTTACAGATAGTTTCAGCTTGTTAAGCAACAACAAACTAGCCTGGCAAGCCATATTAAATATGTGGATATATAGTCTGGCCACGGGCCATTAAAACAACTCATTCATAGGGGCGGGATCAACTGTTGTCAATCAAACGGCCTTCACATGCTATTGGATAGCGCTAGGACCAATCAGAGCTGTTTATCAAGGACCAGAGCCAGCTGATAAATGCAACTTTTACCGTATCCCGTCAGCAAAGTGGCCAATACATCATTTTTCAAAATAAAAGACTTAAGTTCCTCTATCTGTTCACGTCTTAAAGAAAAGCCCAAATCTAAATCGTCCAAAGTTGATGACAAAGCCGTTTCAAACAAACGCGGCTCCCGAGAGTCGGCCATGTTGTTTACTTTCAGAGTTGGAGCTCTGCCGTCATCAGCTAATCCCGCCCACCAAACTATCCTTGGATAATAAGCAAAACGTCTTCAAGGAACCAAAGAGGTCCAGCTGCCTTCATTTCATTCACCTGATGACTGAGAACCTTCACCAGCATGTTTCATCTGAATGTATTTAACACTTTGTACAATTAAGGTCAAATGACTGTATATTGGTGTCATGTTTCTAACATGTTCTAAATAATTAAGATTTTTTACTATGTTTCACCTTCAAATTGATATTTTTCTCATTTCTCTCCTGGACTGACATCAAACTTTTCTTAGACAGATGCACCAGATCTGCTCAGCTCAGGATACTCAAGTCTATAGTGTGGTCTGAATGGATCAAACCCCCTAAGAGTGTCTTATGGTGCAAGATTGATATATTGCCATAGGAGCAGAGTCATTTTTATATCCCATGTCTAGTAGTAAAGCGATGAATCACCATCTCAGACTCCAGTTCCTTTGGCAACTGGCCTGCTGGTGTTTAGTCGCCCACACATTACAACAGAAAGATCACTCAGTTTCCTTCCACTGCTATATTGTGAAAAACCTTGGTGTGTTTTGTCTTCTACAGTAAACATCCATTCATGTTCTTTATGTCAAAATACCTTTGTAGGTCAAATAGATGAGGCATGATGATAGAAACACATCATCACACCGTTGTACACTACAGTAAGATGCAAAAAATCTGCTCGACATCAGGCTTTTTCCTGTCAAAATTGTTTTGTCACATTAAGACTTAATTACAGATAAATGAACAATGTTCACTTGAGCTTGCAAAAGACAAAATATTTGACCTGTCTGCCACAAATTTCTGCCTGAAAGCCTCCAGATTTCTGCTGGAGACAATCTTGACTTATGTTAAGTAGTTTAAGTGCAGCTGAGCTCGGTTTCCATGTAAAGAAAGAAGACTTTTGAAACATTAGAATTACATCTGCTTTCCACCATTGTGAATAAATATTGAATCATCCGTTGAGGATGTTATATTACATGCATGTCATATGGAGAGAATTTGAGTTCTCCTTCCCATTTGAGACTGATCTGGGGTATTTTATCTGTGCAGGGGGGAGAATGGAGACATTACTCTGTGCTGTAATTGCATGGATGTACTAAAATAGAGATGAGATTAGAGGTACTGGCTGCATGCGATGAGGGGGGAGGGGGGCGCAGCCAGGCCATTTGCCCTCTGATTCAGGATCAAATACTTAAGGCCAATCAGAAGCAAGGGTTGTGAATATCATTAATAATAAAGAGGAATCCTGCTGAGGAATCCATCTTTTTTTTTTTTGTTATAAAAATGACTCATAAGGCATTGATTTACACTAGAGAACACTGCCAAAGTATAAAAAAATGAGTAAACCACACCTTTAAAATATTAAAAGCTTGGGAGAGGGAAGTACGCAATTGGTTTTCGGGGGGATCGGGTGCACGTCGCCGTTCTCCTGCAGGAGCTACACTTCCTGGAGCAGCGCGAGAGATGCAGCGGTGATTTGCAGTGGATTCTTTGAAATATTAACAGCTTAGAGCGGGGGAGGCACGCAGTTGTTCGGGGTGGGTTAGGTTGAAGCTGTCGCGGGAGGCACCCGGCGCCGTTTCACAGTGGATTTTTATGAAATATTGATAGCTTTGGGGACACAGTAATTGGCTGGAGAGCCAAAAATAGGAGGTTTGTGGGCAGCCTATTGAGTACCTATGTGCTAATGCATTGAGGACCTTTTTTGTTGTTGAATATTGCCTCTGGTGGCCTACCATAGAGAGAGGTGTTCAGGAATATGTGTCAGCATGCCTGGGCTGTTCCAGGAACAAGACATCCTCAAGCTGTTCGTCTGGGTAGCTTTGCCCGCTGCCTGTTCTGCATCGTCCCTGCATGGTCCCACATCTTCCTGGACTTCCTGCATCGGATGGTAACACCACTGTTCTTACTATGGTCAACAGCTTCTCCAAGATGGCTTGCTAAACTGAACTCTGCTAAGGAGACAGCTGAATTCATGCTGTTGCAGATCTTCAGGATGCATGCTTTCCCATTCTACGTTGTGTCTAACAGAGGTCCACAGTTCATTTGACAGTTTTAGAAGGCCTTTGTAAGTTTGTGCTTTGGATACCATTCTCAGACCAATGGACAGTCAGAACGGCTCAATCAGGGATTGATCGTGGTTTTATATTTACTTTCATCTGTATAGCACTTTGGTCAGCTTCTGTTGTGTAAAATGTGCTATATAAGTAAAGTTTGAGTTGAGGAGATAGGACTGCGTTCTTCTGTCAGAAACCTTGGTGTAACCTTAGATTCAGCTCTTATTCTTCATTTTACTTTCTTTATTTCAGGAATATTGCTAAGTTGAGTTCCATTGTATCATGCTCTGAAATGGAAATTGTTCTCATGCTTTGATTTCTTCTCGTCTGGACTACTGCAACTCACTCTTCACTTGTCTTAGCAAAACTTCCATGGTTCAGTTAAAAGTGGTTCAGAAGGCTTCTGACTAAGTCCTCAAAATACACCCACGACACCCTTCTACTCTACCAGCTTCACTGGCTGCCTGTAAATTCTAGAGTTAAATTCAACACTCTGGTTCTGGATTATCATCTCTTTAAACTGGCTTTTCATGAACTCCTATGAACTACTTACAGCTAACAACAGCTAACGCTATGAAACCAAAACAAAGTGAGCTAGTTCAGCATGGCATCACTGAGTCTCTCGCCAGTTGTAGTCCGTATGATAGAAAAAGCAAACGCAGATTTGATTTTATTATTACTGGGGCACCAGTAGTTCTGTAGGGAGCATTTGTCTTGCAACTGGGTGTTACATCTGTATGAGTTCCCCCACCAGTTTGGCAGCACTCAGCAGCGCGCGCTCATAATACCGGTTCAAGACTCGCTCTGATTGGGTCTTCTGCTGTGTTGTTCTGAGGTCAGTCAGCTTCACCCAGATCACCTGTTGGTGGAGGTCAGAGGGTCCAGTGGAGGTCAGAGGGTCCGGTGGAGGTCAGAGGGTCCAGTGGAGGTCAGAGGGTCCGGTGAAGGTCAGAGGGTCCGGTGGAGGTCAGAGGGTCCAGTGAAGGTCAGAGGGTCCGGTGGAGGTCAGAGGGTCCGGTGGAGGTCAGAGGGTCCGGTGGAAGTCAGAGGGTCCGGTGGTGTCTGTGTTTGGTCGCCTCCCTTCTATAGCTATAATGTAGCTTCCTCTCATCATTTACCTCTGTAAAGAGGTTTGTAGTCCATGACTTATACAACAGCTCTATAAATGTACACACTATTTGTTTTATAGACTTTTTCAGTCCAAAGAACAGAGGGAGAATTAACATTTTTATACTTATAAAACTGAATATTTAACTAAATAAAGGCATTACACTAAACTTACCTATGGAATATTTTCTAGTTTTGATAGAATATTTCAATAAATATCAAAAACATAATCTTTTTTTAAGGGTATTTCATTATATTGTCAGATTTATCGTTATCGTCAGAATACTCAAAAACATTGTGATATAATTTTTGGGCCACATCAGCCCACCCCTAGTTTCATCTCTATTTGTAGGATGGGGAAACTACTATCATCATAACTCAATATCTGTAAATTAGCTAGGTTGTTTCCATTTTTACATTTGCTGAATAGGTCAGGTTGACTCTAAAAACAATCTTTTGTAGGTTGTTGAATCTGTTATGTTGCCACTAAGGTTTTACTGCTGATAGTAAGTAACTCCTTGTAGAGTCATAAATGGTCTTCAAACCACTTCTGTCCTTAAAGTGACCATGGAGTATCAGATTTTGTACTTTCATCAAAAACCTGCCACATCCTTCTGGTGGAGGATCTACAGGTGGAAAGAGTCAATATCATTTCATCATAACTGTTGTATTCTGATAAAATTACATAAGTAAAACACATTATTATTTAGTTGTTATCCCATACATAGGTTTTAAAAATTAGATGTTTTTATCATTAATATTTCATATTACAGGCTGTAAAGTGTTAGCTGACCATGCAGCTGTTTATCAAATCTGTGTCATGCAGTTGGGTCCAAAACCTATACCTGTGTGTTTGTTATTAGTCAGTTCAGGACAAAACACAAAGATTTAAAGCATCAAAACAATTTGTCATGTAATGGTTCAGCTCTGACAGGGTAGAAATCAAAGTCATTAATGTTCATCAGGTTTAAAAAATAAGCAAACAGATAAAGAAGCAAAAGACTAAAGCAGGGGTGCCCAATACGTTGATCGACTAGTCGACTTTCCGCCAAAAAGCAAGCTAAGACAGAGAAAAGTGAAGGAACTAAAGTCTCAGCTGCGTGGACAACATTCATTCTTCACAGAGCTAAATTCCAAAGCAAAGGCAGACACCGAAGCATCTTCCCGGGTGAGTCACACCATTATTACAATTGAGAAGTCCTTCCAAGATGGAGATGATAAAAGATGCATCCATTGAGGCAGTAAACTCATTGTTTTGTGACAAACCAGAAATATTATTGTCAATTAAAACTCTTGAGCTATCAAGAAACACAGTTACTCGGTGCTGTGAAAAGATGGGTGACGATTTGACGCAGCAGCATTGGAAGGACGTCGCAGACTGTGAGTGTTTGTCACTACAACTGGGTGGCGGTGTGTAGCTCAGTAGGTAGAGTGGCCGGTCTGGTAACTGGCCAGGCTGGGTCACTTTGTTGTTGTGTCCCTGGACAAGACACTTCACCCACCTTATACTGGTGGTGGTCAGAGGGACTTGGAGGGCGCTGGTGCATGGCATCTGTATATATGATAGATAGATAGATAGATAGATAGATAGATAGATAGATAGATAGATAGATAGATAGATAGATAGATAGATAGATAGATAGATAGATAGATAGATAGATAGATAGATAGATAGATAGATAGATAGATATGGTAGGTCTTTTGGTGCTGCTCATTGTAAAAGTAGCTCACAGGGTGAAAAAGCGTGGGCATCCGTGGACTAGAGACCTCTTGTGGATGGAAAATTCCAAAAAAACAAAGGAACAACAGAGCAATACATAAAAATAAATTCTAAAAACAGAAGAAAAAATCTGTGTGCAAAAGAGCTCAAAAAAGCATCACACCTATACACAGGTTTTATCAGATTTAGGACAACATGGACGCCCTGTTTCAGTAATTCCCCTTGAATTTGATTTCACTCTTGACTTAATCTCTTTATTCGTGTGGAGAGGCTTTTTTTGTCAAGGAGGTTGTGCATGATGTGGCTTAATCCTTTTGCCTGCATGGGCACAAGCAGGCCTTTGATCAGCTCTTGTTTGATGAGAGATATCGACAGACCTCATCTGACACAGCGGAGAGCCCGCCGCAGAGCCCTGCTGCTCCTGCCTTCTGCACTTGTTAGGCCTGATGCGATTAAAAGAGGAGAGGATGGAAGCGTCAAATGTCGGGAAAAAAGGTGCGGAGGAAAAATTGCAGTGGCACCAGCAACTGGCTGGACCTTGACTTGATTTATGAGAACACTCCCATTTCTTTTCATTTCTCTCTCTCTCTCTCTCCCTCTCTCTCTCTCTGGGTGTTCCCCTGTTTAACTGTGCGTACACAGAATTTACTGGAAAACTGAAATATGAGTGCACACATGCACAAAAGTGCACACTCCAGTGCCTGCCACCCTCTGCATAAGGTTAATAATGATCTCCTGTGTGACTTTCGGAGAGGTCACAGCGGACTCTGACACAACATTAGAGTTTGGCTTGCATATGAAGGCAGTTTTCCAATAGTTCATGTTCCCTTTGAGGCTGTGTGACATTTAGAAACACTAATAATGTGCTAATGATGCACTATTGTCAGAGAGCTGCCCCTTACCACCAGCGGTGGGTAGGATACAGCAGCTTTCTCGTTTGCCCTTCTTGTAAAGGCTCCTAAATAATGTCCGGTTTAACCTGGAACAAAAGGTGTCTCCCAGTCTGACACACATCAAGTCTGGTGTGTCAGTGAGGAGCAAACAAACAGCTTACAATTAAAACACCTAACATTGACATGTATTATTCTTTATTCACAATATTTACATATTTGTGATACAATTCAACTAATAGACCTTCTACTGATTACTCTGTTCAGACAGAAAGAGAAAAAAACAGTTGTATTTATTTTAACAGATAGAAGATGGATGCGCCTTTATGCAGAATGGATCATTTTTATTTAATCATTTAATTTAAAGAGAAGAGTACACATTTCCATGTTTATGTACAGACAAGGCTACAACATTAGAGGAGCACCACATTAATATATTTCAAATTTTCTGATGGATGATAGATGGATATGGATGGATAGATGGATGGTGTATTAATTGAACTGATTGTATGTTGGGATCATGTTTAATATAAAGCTATAATAAAAAATTAGGCGCACTCTGATTTTTTTTTTTTTTTTTTTTGGAAAGGTAAATTCTATATGTAAGCACATATTGCTTTCCTAATTGGTTGAAAATGAAGGTGATTGCTCACAGTTGGTAAACATAAAAAAATGTTACCTTTCATTTTAGACACAAATAAACAGCCTCAGCATGTTTTAACTTCTCACAAACAAAAGGAAATTCAACTAATAAGGGGAAGTGATTTGTGGCCACATACATATATACGTAGGCTACCACTGTAAAATATAGTGGAATTAGATCTCAGCATTTTATCCATCCCTGAGGAGCAGAGAGCTGTCAGTTTCACGGTGCCCAGGAGGCAGTTGGGGTAAGGATACTTTGACACACGGCTTGGGCCGGGGATTGAACCCTGAACCACTTTCTTGTACTCTGACCATGATCAGCAGTTCTTTCTAGTTTTCTGGAGGTCCTTCAGATTTTCTTTGGACTTTGGCTGCTTCCTCACTCATTTATTGTCTAGTCGTGTACCACAGCAACATGTTGTCCATTGTGTGCTGAAAATAAAGCAGGCAGCTTGTGAACAGAATTGTCAGGCCTAAAAAATGGTCTACAGCAGATAAATTGTATCTTAAGGTCACATTAAGAAGCCAGAAGTTGATCATTTACAGCAGTGGTTCTGGTTCCCAAACATTTTGGCTTCTGATCCACAAAATGACAGTGGCAGACTCGGGAATTCAACCATCAGTGGCAAAATGACACAAACAATAAATTAGTTACAGTAAACAAGGACATATTGACAACTCAAAAAGCAATTATACTATGTTTATTCAACTATTTGTAACAATTAGGGAAAATTTATGGTATTAGCAAGGATTTTAAATTCACTTTCAGTTCCGGAGATCATCCCAGGACCCCTGTTTGTTGTTTCAAGACCCACAATGGGGTTCTGACCCTAACTTTAGGAACCACTGATTTACACTATGCAATTTAACAAAAACCTTTTTTGGAACGGTTATTGTTGGTGGTAGAAAATGACTTTAGATTGAACAAACTGTTATCTTTTTCATGTTTCATTGATTCAGGTAAATTAATGAGAATTTGTGTCTCTGACAGGCTGCTGGTAACAAAGTTACCAGATTCAATTAAAAGCTTGTTTAGCAAAGTTGTCTGTTAGGTGTCAACACTGCTCCGGTTCATCCTGTCAGTTTAAAAGCACTGTCGCAGTGGTGGTCCGTCCTACAGGTGACATAGGTGCCTAGGGCGCCAGCACCGCCCACCTGCCCACCATTACGATATACCTCAGAGCCACGTCTCTGACGTTTATAACAAAGTAAACCATTTGAAAATCGGTTAAAAATTGATCAAGTTAGAAGTATTTAATAGTACGTGCAGCATTGTCAGCAATGTTATGGAAGGGGGCAGCTGTCTGCAGTAAGATGGCCGCCGTGTTTCTATGTCTCGGTCCTTTGGCGAACAGCATGGAGATATCTAGTGTTTACACATACCTATGGGAGTGCTTCGGTGTGTTAGCAGCTAAACTACTGAGGAGGATGAAACGGCAGAAGCATTAGGGCGCAGTTTTGAAAGAGACTCCGGAGAAACGCGCAGAGGAAGAAGGTATGTCATTTATATTGGATTATTTTCCTGCAGATTCTTTGATTAACATTCATGATATAACCATGCTAGCAGTAGCCAAAACAGCATCATGTCATCTTACTAAGTGAGTAAAGCTTGTGGCTTCTCTGCCTCACATGAGCAGCACCTGCTGACTAAACAGTGCAGGTGGACTTCATTATAAATCTTAAAGGGCCAAAACGCTCCAAGTCAGCAGTTTGGACGGGACGTCCAGGGGGGTGGGGGTGTTCGCATGTGCAGTAGTCAGGTGGGGGTGGGGGGGTGGGGGGGTTAGGGGTGGCTTTTTGGCTATATCCACCTTCATTATGTGAAAATAAATAATAAGAAGGAGGGATTTTAGCAGCTAGCTTTGTTCACTCTTGGCAGTTAATTTCTCCAGATGTACAGCTGATGGTTAAAGATTGTTCTGTCTGTAAGTAAGACTGTATGTATTTGTTCAATAGGTGATTCCAACCCAGAAAATGTAGATTAGGTTCAGCTGAAGTTAGTTTAACCGTGAAAAACAGTTTGACATCTAACCTAAGAAGAAACGACTAAACTCAGAGCCTCAAAGGCTGATGAGGAGACCAGCATGTGGACTGAGTAGACAGAGGTGCAGAGGTTGACCACATGTCATATGGTGATGAGCAGAGATAAATGGAAGTCACTCTCTGATGTGATATTGAATCAATAAGTGATGTTTAGAGAGGTGTGCACAGAGCTGTGAGCAGACAGGAAGTTAGAATTTACATAAACTGAGTCAAAATTAAAATGCGTAGTAACTTTAAAAGAATTACATTAGAGAAATACAATTGATTAGAACACTGCTGATAATACACTTGGTTGTTTTATCATTTTAGATTCAGTCTTAAAGTATTTGGGAAAACCTGCAGCTGAATCTTCTGTTCAGGATCAGCCTCAGCTTTTCTGGTTCCCTCAGGTCAGTCCATCGTGTCAGTAAATTCTGGTGAGGATAAAATATTTTGACTTGTGTGAAAATGACATGTTGTTCCATGACAGATCCAGTCAATGTGCTTTCTCTGTAGATGGACCTGGAGCCACCAGAGGAGACATTACAGCAGCACGCTGCTCCTCCTGCCACTAACCCGCACCTGATTATCCAGGTGAGTTCATTGACAGAAACATTGCTGTGTGCCTGATAAATTTATATATTTTTATCAATAACTTAACTGTCCTGTTTTATTCATGTAAAGATAAATTATTCAAATGGTTACAATTTGTGGTGCATTCACACAACAGAAATTCACATGTATGTTATAGTTATGTCATCTCTAGTATAAGATATTAAAGTTTGCTCCCTGCTCCCTGTAAATGCAGCACAAATCATCAGTCCACCATCACCTGGTTCTGCTGATTGGCTGCTACATTTTACAGACCAATGAGAACAGAGTTGGTTCAGAGAGGACCAGATCAGGTAACACCTGATTTCATTTTTCCTCAGCGAGATGATGGAAGAAGTTGCCACCACCAGAACTTTAGCAGGACCAAGTTGCATGACAAACTCAAAAAAGATAAATTCCTTTTTGTTTTTGTTACAAACTTTCCTCTGCAAAAGAAATTCATCCAACACCTTAAGGACCGAGTGACTGGAAGAATGACCAGCCATGAAAATAGTTAAAAACACCAGGATAATTTATCATCATGGAAAGAACTGGTAGCTCGATAGAAACAAGGAAAAACCAACACTGAACGCATCAGTGGAAACATTTTAGCATGTGCAAAAAAATAAAGGCATGCAAGTATTTTCCCTCATGTTAGATTGTAAGTAAGTAAGTAAAAATGTATGTAGTGCCTTTCGAGATACAAATCACAAAGCGCTTAACAAGATAAAACTGTTGTGCAAAATAACTGATGTGAAAAAATCAGTAAAAGATGAGAAAACATGACACAAGTACAACAAATTAAAGGCAGATTTGAATAGATGAGTTTTTAACTTTTTCTTAAAAGAGTCCACTGAGTCCACAGACTTTAGTCAGAGAGGAAGTGAGTTCCAGAGCCTTGGAGCCACAGATGAAAAGACTCTGTCTCCTTTAGTTCTCAGTCTGGTTTTAGGGACCGAGAGTAGACATTGGTCAGAGGATCTGAGGGATCTGGATGGAGTGTAAGGTTTTAGATAAGCAGTAATGTATGCCGGAGTCTGACCATTCAGGGCTCTCCAAGTCAGGACAAGGATCTTGTAGTGGATTCTAGAATTAACTGGAAGCCGGTGCAGCTGCATTAACAGAGGGGTCACATGTGTGAATCTGGATGATTTAGTCAAAAGCCAGCAGCATTCTGTACAGTCTGTAGTCTGTTTATGGAGGTTTTAGAAAGGCAAGTATAGATGGAGTTGCAGTAGTCCAAGCAGGATGCAACAAAGGCATGGACTAAGACCTCTATTTTAGGACTAAGACCTCCATTTCAGGACGGGAGACAATGGAACCAAGTTTAGCAATGTTTCTGAGGTAGTAGAATCAGGATTTAACCAGGGAGCTGATGTGATTATCTAGAGTGAAACCTGAGTCAATGGTTACTCCAAGGTTTCTGATGGTAGATTTGACCAAAAGGTAATTGTACCCCAGATGTTGTGTTTGTAATGAAGGCGTTGCACTACTTTACTGTGAAAAAAATGTGAACAGTTAATTTATTGGGTTTTATTTAATTATAGAAGGGGTTCATTTAGATTTTCTTTGAAGAAAATAGGAAAATTTTGTTGCATTGTTTATTAGAGTTGTTTAAATAAACGTGTTGGACATGTGGCCATTTTGCATTTCTTTGATTTGGTGGTGGTGGGGATGGAGCGCGGGGGTGGGGTGGGGAGGCAGGTGCCTCTGGAAAAACTCGCCTAGGGTGACAAATGGTCTAGGACCGCCCCTGGTCATGTGTGAGGGATTCATTGGTTGAAGTAGGGTGGCCTAACATTTATAAACAGTTCCTTTCAAAATTGTCATGTGGAGAACTAAAAATTAAAGCAGCCAGAGTCCAAAGAAGATTGATCAAAACCACTTTAAATGATCTCAAGAAGATCTGACTGCTTGGAAAGAGAACAGATTCATGAGAGTAGATTCATGACCTTTGCACAGTGTTGTATATAAATGTAATTTGACTTTGTGGCATGGCAAGTCCAGACGATTTTTTAAAAGAACAATAAAATCATTGCATGCAATATTTTTAGTTTTTTCACATGAACCTGCACTGACACAAATTTTGTTGAGGTTTTTTTTTTTTTTTTGCCAAGCACACACACGGAGTCACACAGTGGGGGGTGGGGGGGCTGTCAGAGCAAAATGCCCTCTGCTGAGAAAATAACCCTGCCTCAACATCTCCCCCGCACACCGGAATGAAAGTGCATTTGAAAGCTATTTTTTCTCAATTTGCTTCTGTTTAAGCAGATTGTCAACTACTGAATACTAAAACCCAGCTGCCCCCCAACATTATTCATGAAGCTGTGGACACGGCTCACAGGCTGCAAGAATTAGAAAAAAATTCAAAACAAAAACCAGTTAGCCTGGGTTTGCTAGGGAGGAGGGTCTGGAAGGTGTTTCTTTATTTCTTTATTCTAGATTTTTTTTCTTTCTTTAAGCCAGGAGTTATATTATGGGTGCAATTTAATAATATGGGAAGAGGGAGAGATCTGGATTTTCATAATCTTATGATAAGGAAAGAGATTAAGAATAAAGAAGGGATTAATTCACTTGATCTGCCAATATGGTGGACCAACAATCCCCCCACCCCCCAGGAGGTGATATGTTCGTCCTCTTGTACAAATCAAAGTATAACCCCAATACTATTCTCCAATGAAACTCAATTTGTGCATCATGTTTTGATGACTCGCCTACAGCTGGTTAAGTTCCACTGTGCCCTTACACGATATGTCACCTGATGAAAAACAGGTCAGATATGCAACTGTTCACTATAGGCATGTACAATACAGCATCTAAAGATGTATCTGCCAACTATGATACAGTAATTACTTGTTACTGTGAATAGGAAAGAGAAACATATCAACATGTCTGTAATAATATGTCCCTGACTCCCTGCAGGTTGCTGTTGGCCTACAAATGGTGCTGTATATTTATCACATCTGAAGACAGATGCACGCAGGTGTGAGAGTCACAAATGGATGATCTATGACTCTTCCTGAAACTTTTACCAAAAATAATAGCCAAGCATTTTAGTTTAGTGGACTGTGCTTATGGGGGAAAACTCATTATCATTAGGGCAAGTCTGGTTGGAACACTTTCAACAAAATTATATTTCTTTCCTCAAATCAGTCTTACAAATATTGACAGAGATCTTTGACGTTGTAAACCTCTTCCTCATTGGGGATCTGCTGCCTGAGACATCAGTTGGCAACTTTTTTTTCTACTTCATTAAACAAAAAAAGTATGTGGCTAGATTGCTGAAACATAAGCTATTCTCCAATGTCACTGTACAATGCCTATGAACTCATGTCCCTCAGGATCTTGTTTCATCCTGCCCAGCTGGCTCTTCGGGACCTGCCTTACTTGTGGGATGTATTGGTTGTGACTGACTTCCTTGCGGCCTCATGATTGCCATTTGCCTGTGGGACCCTAAGGTATTTGTAACCGTCCTGAACATTTGCAATGTTGCATTCAGGTGGTTCAACCCCTCCAGTTGTTTTCACCTTGCCTGTCTTGGATATGATTCAACCACATTTTCCCATTCTGAAAGTCATTGTGGTATATATTCTGGTGAGGTGGATCAGTGAGCTGGTAAGTAAGTCATTTATTATAATAGTTAAAAGCTATGAATACTGTAAACAAGTGACAATACATTTATGTGTGCCGTATAGGAGCCGATCTGCATCATAATGTCTGTTTCATAAAGTACTCCACACACTCCACACCACTAAGTGGTACATGCCACATTAGTTTGTAAACTATTCAATCAGCTTTGAATTGGCTTCTAAAAGTTGTTTTTCAAATTCCCATTGAGCTTTCAATAAAGGTTTTTAGCGTTCTATTGGTGTTGTACAGTTTCTGGCACTTATACATACTTGTAGACAGTCCAGGCAGTCCTCAGGGCTGTAAATCTGAACTTTTTTTGACAACTAGCTCGGCTCCATTGTTGTCTGACACTTATTTTGGGCCCAACTCAGTTTATAAGCTTACTCTTTTGTATCTGACTTCCATGTGTTGGAAACAGAGGTTATTGGATCAAAATACCCTTTTGAATGTCTTTCAAGACTGTCTGGTTTTGGTTCCACTACTTTGGATGTATTCCATTTATCAGTAGCCCTTTTTTTTCACCATCTCAGGCAGTAGTGAATAATGTAACTTTGTTAATCACCATCAGCATAATTTACAAATTTGACTTGATATAACAACATGATTGTATTTAATATGCTAGCTGTTCTCAGTCTGTATTATAAATCAAAACATCGCATGAAGAAAAATACTTAAAACACACTGAACACACAAGAGCAGTGTGCATAGCCCATTTTGTGCAGGAAGAGAGACAATCATCCTAAAGCCTGGTACTTTGGTAGGTTTATAATGGGCACTGATCTCTATCTGCATAGGGGAGGAAAGATGGTTATGATTAGAAGTTGATGCTGCTTCAGGCTTGGGATTATGGTAAATATACTGCCTGTCTCTAGGGATCATTAAAAACAGCTTCTTCATCTGCTCTCCAGTAACTGCCTATGTTTTTCGACCCTTGAGGGCAAAAATGAAACCAGTCATGACTGTGATCATTTCAGAATAAAATAGTAAATGAAGTGGGGCATTTTCACCCAGTGTTCAAAGTTCTAAATTATTCCAGTATGATACAGTGCTTAAAAGTATTAGGTAATAGTAGAAGAGTAAACAAGTCAAGCCTATATACATATATATATATATATATATATATATATATATATATATATATATATATATATATATATATATATATATATATATATATGTAGCGTTTTGAAATAACTTTTAGTTATTTTAACTACACCCTCTTCAGATAACATTAGCTTATTTTTGGTTTATAATGAAAAGTGATAAACTGTCATTTAACCCTGATAATAGCTAATATTTATTGAAGGTATCTAGGTTCTTTGAAAGAGTACAGTGAATTGAAATACCTTATTAATAACGTGATACTGAGACCAGATAAGATTGAACAACCATTTAATTTGAAAAACCTAAGAACACAGACAGATAAGACAGTTTGAAAGGTTGATATAAACACAATTAATATTCTTAAACATGTTGAGGATGTTAAAGATAGTTTAATTGTGAGTTTTAACGGACCGTAGCATATGTTTTAATGACTAGGGAAGTTAGTTAATTTAGTTAACCTAGTTGTGACTTTAAGAGTCAATTTAGGCTAATTTGAGTTTGGATTTGGTTTGGCTTAATTTAGTTTGGAAGAATTAAGCTTTCTCAAAGCAAACCTCTCAATCAGAAAGTGGTGTTCGCTCACTGAAAGGTGGACGTTCCTGGATCTGGCAGGCGTTGGTTTCTCCACGAGCTGAGGCTGGAGTCCCCAGACTCGGAGTGGTGGTCCTGGAAGGCGTGGCCGCCGAGGACCTCGCCGGACAGTCCGTGGATACGTCCCGGTCAGCAAGGGAGGCATTTCAGCAGGCATGCTGAACTCATTTCTGATCAGTCCCGTGGTGAGGGAGAGACGAGAAGGAGAGACACAGCAGGTCTCTCAAGGCCTTGTTCAAAGCTGATGAAGGTTCAGCAAAGATAGCAGCATAGCAGCTCAGGCTGCATTCAGGCTGTAGCTCAGACCAAGACTGAGAGTGTAGGAGGACTAGACAAGACTGACTTGTACCGGAACTGAGTATTAGTTTTGAGACGAGTTATCTTAAATTTAACCAATCGGAAGATATTAAGTGTACTAATCAAAACTGATTTAGTGGAGTGTAAATCGTTCTGATTGGACAAGGGACTGTGAGGGAGTTACCAAGTCACATGACTTCCGCCCGTTAAACTCACATTATAATGGTAGAAAATGCATGACATTGCAGAGAAGCATATTATAACACTTTGAGTGTGAGTGTGTAGGTGACCCTGAACAGGAACAACAGGCGAATGTTCTGTAAACAAGAGATTACAGTTGGAACACCAGTCTGTGGTTTTAAAGAAGAGACTTCTTTACAGAGAGTGTTTTATTAGACCAGCTAGTGTCCAGTTAAGGTCATCTGGGAGATGGACACCTGAAAGTGGACAGTTGGACACCTGTAGGGATCTTGATTCAGGTTAAAACATAATCCAAGAGTGATTGTATTCCAAGTTATTGGGAAAAAGATGGATTATTGTTGTGATGGTCAACAGAGGTCAAAGGTCAGAGGATGTAGCCTATTTGGTGAGGCTACATATATATATATATATATATATATATATATATATATATATATATATATATATATATATATATATATATATATATATTAAACCAACTTAATAAAAACTTAATTCGGTTGTTACTAATTGAAGCTATTTTTTTCAATTTTGACCCACATTTTTTTTCTACAGTGTATATCAATATGATTTTAATCAATTGTCCCTTAATCCATTTACAACTAATTATGTTATTACAACAACTAAATTATTACAGATCTCCCCTGCAGACAAGTGAATAGACTTTGTGTTCACTCAGCCAGCCTTCTGGCAGGCAGGACTGTAAGCTCCAGTATTTCAGAGCAACATGTTAAAGCCCACTGAGATCCACAGGGTCAATAAGCAGGCTCTCTGCGATGGCAGTGGAGCCACATCACCCACACTGGAGGGTTGCCCAGTGGGAGGTCCAAGCCGAGGCTGTGATAGTCTTCAAGCTTTCACATACTTCTCACCTTCAGAGAAACTGCTGAGAAAGCTCTCACATGACAACAACAAAAAATAATAATAAAGTGAGATCTGAAAACAGTTTTCAGCAAGCCATCAGAAGGAGGATACCATACGAAGGTTAAACAAGACTAATTAAACATTAACCCTCACAGAACAAAAAAATTAAAAACAATACAAAATAACTAACTAAGTGATTGACATTAGCAGTAAACATTCCTAATATTAAAAGTTTTAAAGAATCTTGAGGGGGTGATGCCCCGTATGCCGCTGGACCTGCTGTGTCATCTCACTAAGACAGAGAGGTTGAGAAATCCATCCATCCATCCCTAAACAGATATGATGAATATCAGCGTACGACCCACACCGCCTCCTTAATGCATCACTGTGGTTTTCTTGTCATTTTTTATTTTCTCTTACAGTATTTCTTTGGGTGAGAATCCACAGATTTGCCTCAGGTGCATTTTCCCCCTCTTCGACTCATTATTTACTCAGATTAATACAAGCAAGATCAGCAGTGGTGTGGTTGACTAAACTGTGTCTAATAGGCTGTAGTCTAGACATACACACAGCAATTATCCACTGCAAGAATTCACACTTTGTCTAAAAGCTTTGTTATTCACTTCTATTTACTTTATATCCACATGTTAATCATCATAGAAAATACACAGCTATGCAGATGGTGGAGGCAGAAAAATGATTGTTACTTAACAACAATAACATGTGCCACTGATAACACATGCAGGTGTGACCATTATCAGGGCTACTGAATTGAAAATGTAGCCCTTGATTTCCATGGTCTTTGTAAAACAATCCACCTACAAATAATGGTTTTGCTTCCTTATGAAAACTTAGCAGCAGCATTTCTACTCCCCAGTCTGTCCCAACACAAAAGAAGTTGGAGATGACCAACAGTTGAAAGCAAAATATAAATTGGAAGGGCATAAATAAGCCTAATTGAAGCTGGTGTTTGTCAGAACTGTAAAAAAAACAAAACAAAAAAAAAAACCAACAAAACAAAACAGTAAATGCTGTTTGAGTCAAAGCTTTTGAGTTTAGTCTTTGTTGACCGCATGGAGTTATAAAGCTAATGTAGAGAAAATGCTTGACATTTGAAAACATTAAAAATAATTCATTTTGGAGTACAATCAGTCATCCTGCTGGGATTTTGTTTCCAAAATGACCTAAAACAGTAGTAGCAATTGTTCTTTTATTGAAATGAGGGAAAGCGTTCTATTGTTGGTACGTCCATCCGTTTTCATCTTCTTATCCAAGATCTGGTCGTCCAAGCCTAAAAGCCAAGACTCCTTCTCTCTAGCAAAACTCCACAGCACCGCTTGGAGGGTTCCATAGTGTTCTCAGGCCGTACTACTACAGAGGACACTATTTCAGCTGCTTGTATTTCACATTTTGTTTGGTCAAAGTCCCAGGCTCATTACCATAAAGGTTGAAATGTAGATGGATCAGTTAGGTTTGCTCAGCTCTTTCTTCACCACAACAGATCAGACGTCACTGCAGACAAAGCCCAAATCATCACTGTTCCATTACTCAAACATTAAAAGTCATCAAACTGAATGTTAGTTACACTGCTTTAAAACATTACTTTTAGTAAAAGTGGAAATCACATTTATTCAGCATTTTAGGTAAAAATACCAAAATTTGTTCCAAGAGTGTTATTCTTTCTAATGATTAAAGAGCCTAACAACAGAATATTTGTCTCATGTCAGAAGTTAATTTCATGAAAAAATAAAAAATATCTGAAAACTCATGTAACAATAAAAAGCTGTATGAAACAAAACTGAATGAACATGAATGTTTTTATGTTGACTTGATCATGTAAGAACTTGTAGGAATCAGTGGGTTACTGCAGAAAAAGCTCACACATCTAAATCAGCTCTGTTTTATTATGACAGTGCAGCTATGAGTCAGAGAAACACCCTTAACTCTTTTTTTTGTCCAGTGACGTAACACGACATTTGCTTACAGCGCAGAAAGAAAACTAAAGTTAATCTGAAGCCATCATGGAGGCCACAGTACATTTCAAGCGACACAAAATCAGAAGTAAAAATCTCCGTACAGATGGCTAAATCTTTCATGAAGCCAGCATTGCTTATTTATAACTCTCCACCCACTTTTCTTTTTCACCTGTCTCATCTGCGGCTGACCAGAGGTGCTTGGCGTGTCACCTTGTGAGGGCTGTTAAAACTACATGTCTTTGCTGTCAAGCTAAAACCTTTTATCTTCATTTTTTACAACAAATTTCATGTTATACACAAACATAACCTCTATTCATTGTCTTTCAAATCTATCTGTGGATGCTTTTTTTTTGTGTGTGTGTCAAAAAGAGTTTGCGACCAGTGTTTGTTGTTTGTACAAAGTTTTGCCTGACAATTTTATAATTATAACTTTCACATGGATTGATTGAAAAATAGATTAAAACAATACTTTAAACTAGTTTTTTCTACATTTTAATTATTTTTTTCAGTGTTTCCATCCTCTTATTCAGCTTATAGATTTTAATGGCCTGCCCCTAAAAGGCAAAGGTGACCAGTAATATTTTGCCTGTGCAACAGTAAAATATCTAATAAACCACTAAATAGATTTTTTTAAACTTTAAGAAAAGTAATCATAGAATGCAGTGGTGGTCCATCAGGGCCAGCAAGGCCTTCTCTGTTGGCCTAAACTTACCGTATTTTCCGGACTATAAGTCGCTCCGGAGTATACGTCGCACCAGCCCAAAAATGCATAATGAAGAAGAAAAAACATATGAGTCGCATTTTTGGAGGAAATTTTATTTTATAAAATCCAAGACTAAGAACAGGTCTTTCATGGCTGGCATATAGCTCAGTTGGTAGAGTGGCCGGTCTGGTAACCGAAGGGTCACCGGTTCAATCCCCAGCTCCAGCTGGGTTAGATTGTCGTTGTGTCTTTGGGCAAGACACTTCACCCAACTTGCGTGTGTGAATGTTGGTGGTGGTCAGAAGGGCTGATGGCGCAGAATGGTAGCCTTGCTTCTGTCAGACTGCCCCAGGGCAGCTGTGGCTACAGACGTCTGTCGTAGTTTACTATCACCGGTGTAAATATGTGCATGAAAAAATAATGGAGCTTCTGTCAAAGCGCTTTGGGTGTCTAGAAAAGCGCTATATAAATCCAATCCATTATTATATCATTAGCTGTTTTCATAAAACAATGCCGGCAATTTGCCACGAAGCTGAGGTATCTGGGAGCCCGTCATTCATAAGGGTTCAGACCGTGCAGGTAAAGTTGCGCAATCATGTGCTTTTCACAAAAGATTACTCACTGGTGGTATAAAGGAGGTATGGGGCGGTCATTGCGCTGTTAACGTGCAGAGTTACAGTGACGGAAGAAAACAGACAGGCTGCTTCTGCTGCTGCTCATAACGCCAGAAGCACCCAGATCTCCCCTGAGTTACAAATGTGTAACAGCTTTCCGGTGTTTACCTGATTTTTAAATACTTTTCCAGTCGGGGGTCAGCTCACCTTTGCTATGTTATTAGCAACACCTCCCTCTAATTTTTATTCACAAGTCTGGCGCTGCGGTAATATTACTACGAAGCATGGCAGCTGATTGGTACAAAGGCCTACAGCGCTATCTAGTGGTTTTAAAGCGGCGTGAAAGTGACTAAAACATGTGAAATTCTATACTTTGGTATATAAGTCGCAGGATCCGCCAAACTATGAAAAAAGTGTGACTTATAGTCCGGAAGATGCGGTACTCAGAATAGTAAATGTATTTTTTATTTTGATAAATACTTTTGAATAAAGGCTGCATGGTGGCGCAGTTGGTTAGCACTGTTGCCTCGCAGCAAGGAGGTTGTGGGTTCGCGTCCCGGCTCTGCAGCCTCTCTGCGTGGAGTTTGCATGTTCTCCCCGTGCATGCGTGGGTTTCCTCCGGGTACTCTGGTTTCCTCCCACAGTCCAAAGACATGACTGTCAGGCTAATTGGGCTGGTAAATTGTCCTTAGGTGTGAGTGGGTGTGTGGTTGTTTGTCTCGTTCGTCTCTGTGTGGCCCTGCGATGGACTGGCGACCCGTCCAGGGTGTCCCCCGCCTCTCGCCCCTTGACCGCTGGAGATAGGCACCAGCTGCCCCGCGACCCTCTGTGGAGGACTAAGCGGCTACAGAAAATGGATGGATGGATGGACTTTTGAATAAAATTATTCTCCCTGGTTTATTTTCTTTATGTCATTATATCCACTTGGTTGCACCACTCCAAGTGTTAAATACTAAGGTGGGTTTTATCCAATGAGATTTCAGCTAGCTTGTGTTGTCAGGCACTTTGAAATCTGCCCCAGGCCTTCAGAATCAACAGAGTATGATACTGTCCACTGTAAGGGAACAGAGATGGTCAGGCGCGATAGCCAGTCAGCTCTCGAGTCCACGCCAACTAGGTGTTATGTTCATGTTGACATGAATGCGTCCTGTGATTGGATGCGCTCTTGTTTTGGCTTCTACAGAAGCATTGTGCACTGTACTAAACCTGGAGATTTGTGAGCTTTCAGTGATGTTTTTTTAAACCCACGATTGCTAAAGGAGGAGAAGGGGTTCTAGCCCAGCAGGGAAAACAATTTGTCATTTTCAGACTAGGAACTATGAATGTTACCGTGGTTAACAGCTTCAGAGAAATGCTGGAGTTATACATCAGGGAATGGCTGTTGTTTGCAACTGATGAATTTGGTGTTTGAGCTATAATGTGGAGGACATCCATGTTGGTGAGTGCAAGTGTTTTATTTGTATTTTTATTGTGCTTTTGTCATTTTATTTTATTAGTAATTAATTACCTGCAGCGTGTGTCACTGAGCTTCCGCAACCGTGTGAATGGTAAGCTGCTGCTTGATACTGCGGTGTGACACACCCAGATTGGTTTGATTTGGACCTGCTCAAAAATGTGCATTAACCAGCCTGTATTGGGGGGTTTGTATGTGTGATTCTGTATAGATTCTCAAGCTGTGGTGTCGTATTGATGGTATTATGAGGTGTATTATTTAGGTTGGACTGAGTAGTAAATCACTGAAGGCCTAAATGTGAAAGTCACAGCCTGCCACTGAATGTACCTCTAAACTGATTCACTCATGGTGGTGGCAGATAGATCCAAACATTTATTTAAGGTGGAACCAGGTTACAAAAACAGTACTTACAGGCAGGGAGCTTAAAGAACAGGACTGGGTGAGGGAGTCAGGACAACAACAGGAGGAACCGACAATGAGAAACTGGACTGAAAAGTATGTGCATGGAGGGAAGTGATAAGGGAGACAAGGGGCAGCTGTGTGAGTGGTTGATGAGGATCACCTGTGAAGGAGTGGCAGGAGGAGGAACAGAGGGACAACAGAGGAACAGGCCACATAAACTAAATGCTGCGAACAGGGGCATGGGACATGACTGATATTACATGCAGTAAAAGGCTGAAGACTGGGTGTTAACATTGCACAAGATTGCATGAGGCTGTGCATTAGAATATTGTTGAAATTTGATGAAAATACCTATAACGCCATCATTTCTCAACCTAAGTCAGTTTAAAACTGATATGAAAGATGGAGGGTGACAGGAATTCCTGGAAAATACCAGACCTTTATTTGTCTTTCATGAAGTATCTCAGTCAGAGTGAGTAAAATGTGTGAATTTCCTGTTATGCTGCAACATTTTCACACAAAAAATACAATCTGTTTTCAACCTTTGGAATGAAGCACTGGTAGATAGACAACATCTCTCAAACCTTTTACTACTACTTTTTCAGCACTTTACTATTCATGCCCCCTCAAAAATGGGCAAAAATCTTTGGATCTGAAAATTAATTTTTAAATAAAACAGCACTTGATAAATATGTTTTCTTAACAGCTATTTTCTCATAGTTTTTTAAATTTTATTGGGTATGTTTTACAAATAATTTCTGATTTTTCTGATTGTTTATCCATTTTTTAATCCAGCAAATAAATGTCTCATTAAATGACTCTGAACACGTTCAGATATTCACCAGCTGAATCTACGACACTTTACATCTCTTAGACCTTCTCGGTGTATAAAAAGCTTTTTATATAGGAAGAATTTATTTTAATTCCCTTGAAAAACCTCCAGAGTGCTCTGTGGGAATGTCTGAGTTGTTGAGAATAATTTAATATATTTTCAACATCATTATCATGCCGTTCTATAGACGTCATTTACGCCTTGTTGATAAAAGCATTGTTATCCTAGAAATATTTGCAATTTGTGAAGAAATGCATCCTTAGAAGAAAACAGTAACTACTGTATAATTCAAACATGTCAATTATGATTTTCTTTAGTGGCATTCTAAAGAGGAAGTTAATTTAGAAGCAGTCCAATGATACATAGTGTCTATAAAAAGTATTCACCTCTTTGAATGTTTTACCCTTTTATTGCTTTTGTAAATCCATCTTGAGCATCATCATTTGGCTTCTTTGACCAAACATTTTACAAAAACCTCTTTAATGTCAAATAATCTAATTTATACAAAATGATAACAATTATATAAAAATATACAACACAAATTAAGTGACTGCATAAATATTCACCCCTTTAAAGTAACTGATCTAACTCTAATTCAACAGAGGTCCAGCCAATTGGTGCTAGTAGTCTCACAGTAAGTAGACTGGTGAGCACAAGAGTGCAGTTACTGTGTCTCATGTCACTTATTTAAGCAACAGTCAGGGGAGGCCCTAAGACATGGAAGAATATGTCACACATGTAAATCTGCCTAGATCAGGGCATCCTCACAGACTGAAGGACCATGCAGGATGAAGACTAGTAAGGAAGGACACCAGGACACCATACTCTGAAGGAGTTGCAAAATTCATCAGCTGAAACCGGAGAGACTCTGCATCCAGCTAAAGCTACACAGAAATGGTTTGAAGACAACAAGGTGGAGGTTCTGGAGTGGCCCAGTCAAAGCCCAGACCTCAATTCAATTGAAAATCTGTGGCTGGACTTGAAACACACTCGACACTCACACAACCATGCAGAGCTGACAGTTTTACAGTGAAGAATGGAGTAAAACTGTAGTGTCCAGATGTGCAGCCTGACTGAGACAAAGTCTACAAAAACTCTGTGCTGTGATTGCAGCCAAAGGTGTATCTACTAAATACTGATATGAAGGGAGTGAATATTTATGCACTTATTTTATGTTACATATTTTTTTAAATTTAATTTTCATTATTCTGTAGAAATCAATTTTCACTTTGACATTAAAAGTTTTTTGGCAAAATGTCAAAGAAGCCAAATTATGCTGCTCATAATTGATTTATAAAAGCAATAAAAGGCTGAATACTTTTTTATAGGGACAGTAAACGGCAATGTTATGTTGACTTGATTTATTACTTAGCATAATTTATTTCCAAGCAGGTTTTTAAATATTTGCAGCTTGTAACAGGACATTAAAACCAAAGGGACCTTAGTTTATGTGCATTGTTTAAAATATGGAACAGAATTTATAAATGAGTTCATCAATGCTTTAACTTTCTTTAGCTAAAAAATGACATATCTGTAAATATTCTCTAGGTTCAAACTTTTGTCTTTGAACAATCTTGCAAGGACCTTCTATCAGGTCAGGTTGGCCTGATGACCAGGAAGGCTACAGGTTGTAAAAAAACATTCTTCTCTTCTGGAATTACAGTGACTGCAGTGTTTTTGAAATCTTTAAGGCAGAAAAAAGAAAAAGGAAAAAAAAATTATAGCCCTTTCCAGATCCGTGCCTCAGGACTTTCATGTCTCTAGGCAGCACAGGCGCTTCCTTTGACATCATAGCTCTGTTTGATGGTTTGAAAGGGTGCTTTGTCAGCTGTAAAACTTTAAAAGTCTCAATGATTAACTTATAAAATGTGGATTAATTTGTGTGATAGTTCAGGGTTTTTTTCTGAAACATTTGCTGAAACTTTTTGAAACATTTGACCTTGTTTTGATCAGATATTATGTGTAAATTTTTTATTTACAGGTATAGAAATATTTTGATAATAGAGCAAAATCTGTGAAAGGCTAAAAGTATTTGATGAAAATCCACATCACCAGGTGTCATAATGAGATGACCTTAGCTCGGCATTTTAAACAGTTTGTTGACCAACATTTAAACAAGTGAAGAGTATAAAGTCTGGTTAGATGAGAGCAAAATGGAACTATTTGTTTACCATAATACACACCATGTTTGGAGGTCAAAGGTCACTGAATGTCACCCCAGAAACACCAAGCCAGCAGAGGAGTTTGGAGGTTGAAGCCTCATGGCTGTTTCTCAGCATATGGTTCTGGTATGAGTCATATAATTGAAGGAAGAATAGAAAAATGTGATGAGACATATAAAATTAGAGTTAAATATAGTCAACCTGACCCAACCCAAACTGACGGGTCAGGTGTGTGAAAGCAGGAGGTATCACTTCCAGCTTTCTTCATGTAGCTAAAGGCATTCCACAGGGATTGGTTCTGGGGCCATCCATCCATCCATCCATTTTCTGTAGCCGCTTATTCCTCCACAGAGGGTCGCGGGGCAGCTGGTGCCTATCTCCAGCGGTCAAGGGGCGAGAGGCGGGGGACACCCTGGACAGGTCGCCAGTCCATCGCAGGGCCACACAGAGACGAATGAGACAAACAACCACACACCCACTCACACCTAAGGACAATTTACCAGCCCAATTAGCCTGACAGTCATGTCTTTGGACTGTGGGAGGAAACCGGAGTACCCGGAGGAAACCCACGCATGCACGGGGAGAACATGCAAACTCCACGCAGAGAGGCCGCAGAGCCGGGACGCGAACCCACGACCTCCTTGCTGCGAGGCAACAGTGCTAACCAACTGCGCCACCATGCAGCCCGGTTCTGGGGCCACTCCTATTTATTCTATACATCAACAATCTGGATCGATGAGTGTTTAACACTAATGATCATTTCTATGCTGATGACTCAGTTGCATCTATACCTCAGCAGGCCAGGTAAGTCAAAACATGGTTCATTAATCCGAATCAAGTCATGTTTTTCTTTTGAGGCAAAAAATGGACTTGTTTTGGCTACCTTTGTGTCATTAGTGGACTATGGTGATGTCATTTACATGCATGCCTCCTCACAATGTCTGCATGCTGTAGGTCAGAGGTCTCAAGGCCCACTGCCCTACGCAAAGTATGTAATAAACTTGACTGCTCTGCTTATTTCAAAACATAATGTTCAAATTAGATTATATGAACTTGCATGACCTCTATGGTGTGGCCACTGACCTCTATGGTGTGGCCACTGACCTCTATGGTGTGGCCACTGAATTTAAAGTGCCTGTGACTCCATATTTAAATCACTTTATATTAAACAGGTGTAATCTTTGATGCCTCTAGATTAGCGTTGCACCATTATAACTCAAAATACGCTGTAATTATTTCCTAACGAGCAACTCAGAGATCAAAAGAAAGCGCCGCCTTCCGGTTCTGCTGGGTTTCTCCTTATTTGGCAGCCTGACACTTCTGCTGCAGCAGGGGGCAGTGCCGTCGCGTGAAAGAGAAACGAAACTGAAACTAAACACTACACGGTCTATGGTCAATGGCGGCGGCACTGCCTCGCTCCAGGTGTCGTGAACGTGCATGTGGGAGGAGAATTGACCATATAAGCAAGTCCGGATCACTATGACCTCATAGCGGGCTGGAGTGAAAAAAACTGTTTGAAACCTGGGTCTGAAATCTGGAAGAGCTTCTCACTGGCTGTACTAGGAGACAGATGGACGCCGTTTTTTGCTCTTTCTGGCAGGTTGAAGGTCAGAACTCAACGTTGCAACATGATAGATAAGTCAGAAAACACGGAAAACGATGTCATGGGCACTTTAAGGCTCAATGTTTTCTACACTTCTGGAGAAATTCAATTCAGTGGAGTTAGGTGTTGGAACCACATTGTGTCAGGTGTATTGGAACAGGAGGATGTTTAACATGGTGTCAGCTGTTAAACAGTTGTCTTTATCTTCTTTGGCATGTTTTAATCTTAAACCTTAAATTGTTGTGAAATATGCATCAGTTTAACAACCTAATGTCAGTTTGAATTGATCTTTGAACATAAAGAATTGTCTGCACTGAGTCTTACATGCAACAACTGAGAAGAAGTCAGGCACAGGGATTCCTGACAGCCGGGAGCTGGAGGGCACAGACTTTACAGACAAAAAGCAAAAGAAAGGATCAGGAACAGAAAAGCACTCTTACCAATAGGGAGCAGAACAATGAAGTGAAAAACTCATTTTTATTCTCACTTTTTCAAAAAGTTTGTGGAAACTGGTAAATCACATCAGTCGTATCTACATCAATGCATGTGTGCATATTTAATCTTTTTCTTTTTGCTAATGTCTTCTGATGCTGTTGTCAGCCTCCATTGTTTTCATCAGCTTAATGTGAGTGGAAGCAGGTAGTGGTGGTTATGGGATGAGTCTGTTTTTATGTGCAGAACAAAAGGACGCTCTTTGTGAAAAGTTTGAGAAATCTCTCCCTTCTGCTAATCCGTTCATCTTATGTGACCAGATGATGCGATGCTGCAAAGGCACTTTAATCAGGTATAATGACGCCTGAACAGAAAGGAGCTCTCACCGCCTCTCCAGCTGTGTCTCCTGTTTAACATCAAGAGCAGCTCAGCCGTCTGTGCTGCTGATTCATCCACTGTGAGATTTAACTTTCACTTTGGTCACTTGGGTTAGCTTTCAGCTCATGAATGCAGGTAATTAATGCTGTTTCTCCACGGGAGGATGCAGGTATCCTACCTTGAGCAGACATAATGCCTCTGACTGTCTTCGCCACCTTCAACTGGATTATGAGGAAATTGTGATCAAAGGTGGGGGGATTAATCTAGATGTTTATGTCTAACGTGTAGCAATCAGATCTTTGAGTTTGTACACACAAATTTAAATATTCACACAAGGTATGACTATTATTTTGTTGCTAACTCCATTGTATGACTGAGGTGATTTTTGAGGGTTACCAGGGAACCATCATGTTAATCCGACAAAGAGACCAAATTTACTTCATGCTAATTAAACTTTATTGCAATCCTAGACATAACCTAATCAAAATATAGTTAGGAAACAGCACAAAAGAAATGTATCAGAATTAAGGAGACGATCAAGGATTAAATGAGTTTCTTGAAAGATCAGAAGTTTAGGGTTTGGGAATGTAAGAAAATAAATCAGGCTCAATAATTAAGATACTCAAGCGAGTACCAGGCGCTGATGTTTGGTGCTCACCCCCGTGCCGTGAGTTCATCTCCGCGGCACAGGGGAGTAACTCCTAATTCACACCGTCTCCGGAACAGAACAAGTACGTGTATAAACGGGATTTGGTAAACAAAAGCTACACTCGTCTTCTCGTACTTTTGTTGAGAATTATTTATTCACATGGCTTGTTCTGCAATATTAAGCACACTCTGTTTTATATAGTTTAATGTTATGCCCAATTAAGTCTTGTTGTTTCTTTGTCTTGTAAATATTCAAATTGTGTTAACTTTAGCAATGTTAAAGGTTTTATTTGTCGCCTCATGCTATCAATAGTGACATTGACCCTAGTAATGCAATTATGACATAACTAATTCATCAGCATTCACTCAACAGAAAACTTAGTATCAGAATAATTTACATATGATCATGCCCAGCAACATAACATGTAAAGAATGCAGCTTTATTCATAGCAAAAGCAAATTATAGTGGTGTTTATAGTAACACAAGGCAACAACAAATGAAAACAACATCAGCTACTTTGTCCTAACAGATGCTAGGAATGCTAACACCACAGATGTAACATAAATAAGGAGTAACTCACAGAAAGTCATGTAAACAGAACAAATAATCATAAACACACCTTTAGCATGATACTTTCATTCATGAACACATTAACCTGGCCTACTTTGTCAGATCATCTATTAATTAATATCCACACATATCAGCTATCTAAAGACTAGAACAAGTCAGCAAAGCTTGAAGCTATCTACAACAGGTAGGAGAATTACTGAAAACTGTTTTATAGAAATATACCATCAAATAACCCAAGAATAATCCGAGAAGCCCTTCAGATAAAGATATATGATGTATTACTTGGGCACACCTGTATTATAACTGGTCATTATTTCAGCAAATATGGTATGAGGCAGCATTTGATACCAAATCCTTCAATAGATAGAAATTTTAAAAGAAGGCCATGATATACATGCAGGGGTCTTTTAAATAATCTGAGTGGGTGACTTGTTTGCTCAGCATGGTAACATTTAATCATCTTCAATGCAGGATCCAGGAAGAAAGCTTTTACTGTAATTCAAAGTCAAAACAATAGCTTTGTATCGTGGCTGAAGCTTTAGAGGAAGATTTTTTTGTAAGGCTCTGAAAACAAAACAATGTTGCTACAGCACCATCTCCAAATTAAAATGTTTCTGCCCTGACTATCAGCTCATCCATGTGTATCGGGAGGGATTAACTTGACTGGAAGAGAAGAAATCAGACCTCAGCTCACCTTATCCAGACCCAGTTCCATCAGTGAAGGACACAGCACATGGTTTTCCAGAAGTAAAAATCCTTCTGATCTAAATTAAATCATGTAATAATAAGAATCTGATCAGTAAAAAAAAAAATCATAATTCTGATTTAGCAGAAAACGGGACAATATTAGAATCACTAAGAGGCTCAAACTCAAAATGTTACTGGTAATTTTTGGTCTTCTGATCATTTTTAACCCAAAAACAACAGGATTTGTGAACAATAGAAAATGTTTTTATTCATTTAAGGTTTCTTTTTGATGCAACCTGTAATCTTAATACAAAGTATTTTCTATATTTTGACCTATTTTACTATTCTTTTATATAGTAAGCCTTTTTTTTCATCAATAAGAAGATATTTACCTTTAAAGAAAGACACAATGTAATTATGGTTATATTGTGGTGGCCCACAAAGAGATTACACTCCCAGGTTCCTGTGACTGCATGTAGATATTTCAGCACCATGTGACTGTTTGTATGTAAATGTTGTTGACACTTCACTGCTGCATATAGCAGAGAGCTCAGAGTTTAAGTGAGTAAAGATGTGAATGAAACTTACTTTTTGTGTCGTCCGTGCCTCCTCCACAACATATACTGTATATACACACAACATATATATTTATAAGGGATGCAACGGTCCACTTTGCCCACGGTCCGGTCAGTACCTCGGTATTTGGGTCACGGTTTCGGTTAGGTCTCGGTCCACTTTGATATAGAAAAACTTAAGAAAATCTGAAATTTCCAAAACTTATTTTATTCACACAATAAAATAAGTTTTCAGACGTATTACTAGTAGTTCAGTGTATCATAATATGTTCAAAGACAAACAGAAACGTTACTTTTAAAATGCCTTGTCAATGTACTGTTAAACGTAAAATAGTGTGAGATTTTTATTTGAACGCTTTTATTTTGAAGTCTGGCCAGACGTTCTTGTGCTGTTCCGGCCAGACTTCAAAATAAAAGCATCCATATAAAAATCTCTTACAAATAGTATAAAGTGCCTCTTTATTACAAATAAACACGCCAACAGCGTGGCTCATTTCCTTGTGCTTTTCTGAGCTGATGCTGTACGTTTGTTGAAAGCGAGAGACTGCTGTTTTTTTCCCTGGTGTTACCTGCTCGAATGGTCTGCTTCCAGAAAGCTACACTGGGACGGTGGCGTCGGAGGTGCGTGGCCTTTTTTGAAATGTTTCCTGATACGTGTAGGAGATGGGTCAAACAATGCTTGCAGACCGTCTCATATTTTTTCATCGTTTTCTCTACCTTGTCTTTATATTCAGCTGTGCGTCTTGAATTGTTTGCCTCTCGCCGCCTGTCTGTCTCTCTGTAGCGCTTGTTTTGCTAAAACTTTCAGCTCAGTAGGGTAGGTCAACCTGTGATTGGTTACTCGCGGCTCACAGGTAAGGAAGGGGGTCTGCTGTGAGCACTGAGCAGCAACTCAGACGAGACTAGAGCGGACACAGAATAAAACCAGTAGCTACTGAAGCTAATAATAGTACGTCTTTGGACCGCGGACCTAAGACGTACCGGACCGTGAATGGTGTACCGTTCGGTCCTGTCTTGGACCACGTATTGTTACATCCCATATATATATATATATATATATATATATATATATATATATATATATATATATATATATATATATATATATATATATATAAAATATGAAGGGGGGATAAGCTGTCGCCGGTGTGTGTTGCTGGCGCTGCGTGTGTGTGTCATAGGTGCTGCACTGGTGTCTCATAGGTGTTGCAAGTGTGTGTGATGCTGGTGTTGCATGTATGTGTCTTTCCAATGCTGCGTGTGTTTCAGAGGTCCTGCACATGTGTGTCTACAAGCTTCAGGCCATGTGAGTACTCATTTGCTGCAACAAGATGTGAAGCTTGTCAGATTGCGGGCTGTGCCATCAGGACCATGAAAGCACTGGTCTACAATGGCACGTTCAGGAAGAGGATTCTGGTACACAAGCATGCTATCTGGTGCACATGCACACTGGTGATCCAGTTACGGTATATGCACCCCTGTTTCTAGGCATGCCTATTTGTGCTATAATGTGGATGACATCCCATAGCAAAGCAAATTTGAAGATGAGATCTCATTAATGTCACATTTACTTCTCCTAGACATAAATGAGAACTAATCGAGACTTAAAGCGGCTCTCTGGAGCATTTTTCTCTGTATCAAAGTTTTCTAAATGTTTTAAATGATATTTCAGGTCTAAACTATGATCTATGGGTTGAGTTCCACAACATCTGTCATTCTGATGAAGACCCTCCTTCCTCCTAGAGACCCCTTTCCATTATTTCTTGCCGCCGACATTTTTCAGCCAATGAAATTCAAATGTCTGCATTCTCTCAACATGCACGCGCATCGACCAAACCTGTACCAGTAGGGGGCGCTGTCGTACAGGACGCTCCGTGTGTTTCTCTGCCGTCTCAGTCGTTCACTGAGGACTCACGGCTCATTTCTACTAAAAACCTACCCATTCCCCAGATAAAGATGGATTTATTTTTATTTTTAAACCTTTCACCTCACAGAATGGCAAGGCTTGACAGGATTATGCGTTTATTTTGGTCAGAAAGTTCATCCAGGACCGAGTCAAGTTCAGCTTCGGAGTCCAGCAGCAGCTCTCTGCTAACAGAGCTAATATCAGAAGCAGCAGGGACAGAGAGGGCTCATCAGACCCTCGTAGTGTTGTTGGAATAAGATTGTGAACTGTGAGTGATTAAACCCTACACATTGAGCTGTACAGTTCATGTCCGCAACGTATATGCGCCGTGTGCATGCGCGACCGGACGCGCGTGTCGAGATGTTTTGAGGAGGAGCCTTTGGACGCTAGATTCAAAAACTGCTCTCCTGATGAAATCCTCCAGAATGCGGCTTTAAGTGGTTTTCTCGTTCTTCTCAAATATCTCTCCGGAGAAATAAGTCTCACCGTGAGCACTGTGTGAAATCTCAAAATGTTCTCATAACGGTCTCTTTTCCAGATCTCAGTTAGGAGAAAAATGAGACATATTCTGGCATTCTCAAGTGTGTCTCCATTTGATCTCAGTTATGTCTCAGTGAAGAAGGCATGGTTCTGTATCAGATCTCATCAAAAATTTGAATTGAGCATTAAAGGTTCACTGAGGAATCTTCAAACAATCTAGGTTTAACTAGCTATTTTACACAAGCACGTCTCAGAGCTCTCACCCCTCCCGTCGGGTATAATCCTTATGCTACACCTCATGCGACCGCGCATTACCACAGTAGAACTAAACACGAGCCTTTGAAACGTTCCCCCTGGTTTTTCCTCTTTCTACGGCCAAGCATTTTTAGTTTTCTGCTAGCTGAAAAGGTGTTTTTCTTTTTGGGACCCTGGTATTTTTTCCTAAAATTGAAGCGCTAACAGCCGGTATAGGTACCACTGTCACCGCCCGATTTGTATCGGAAGCACGATCAGTTCTGCGCATGTGCGAAATGAGTCTACATCCGCTGAAGCTTTTTACAGTAATTATGGGTCAGAGTATCTGTTAAGATGTTAACAGTAATAAGTATTTATTAAAAAGTTTACAATAATGACAACGTTTCATACATCGTCGAAGAAAATAAAAAGGGAGTTATGGATCAGGACGGCCTGATCCTCACTGCGCATGCGCAAAGTCGAACAGTACAGATCAGGTCTACCCGATTGGTTCTGCGCATGTGCGGAACGTGTGTACTCGCAGTGAAGTATTTTACGGTAGTTACGGTTCAGAGTATCTGTTAAGGTGTTAACAAGTATATAATAAATCTATATTCATACATAATGTATTAAAATGTTTATACACGTAGGTATCCATTGTTTAAATGGTCCGCGCAGTTGAGAAAGAGGCTAAGCTGTTGGTAAAAGCCAAGGGCTAACTGAGAGCTAACCTTCTCATTCAAAAGACTTGAATGTCGCTAAGTTGGCGAAAAGAGGAAGTGACGTAGGCTTCGCACATGCGCAGAACTGATCGTGCTTCCGGTTACAGATCGGCCGTGACAACATCTGCTCGGGCTGCCAGATCGACTCGGGGTCCTTCTCCTACTGACGACGTCACACTACGGCAAAGCCACTTGGACAAAATACTCTGTAAAGCCCTATCGATACTGTTCTTTTACACATGTTTTGGAAAGCGTTTAGCAGGATTCTTATTAAATACATGATTCTTACCTTAGAATGTTTTCTTTATATCTGTAGTTTGTTAATAAAAACACGATGTTGTCTTTGTTTTGAAATTTCATCAAATCAACATCAGACTGTGCCAAATAAGCACAACAGTTCTCATATGTTTTAAATGTATATATTTAGCAGGACTGGTCGTTTGTATGAATGTAGGATTCTTCTGTATATTTCGTTAGTTTTGATGTAAATAAATGTAAAGATTCATTCAAACAAAGTTGTAGTCTTTACTCCAGTGAAGGACTACAAACGTGTATTTGTCCGGACCAATCAAAAGCTTCAGTGTTAACGTGTATACGTAACATTTACGAACGTGTTGACGTCACTTACGTTAGTCATTTGTTCAGGCAATCAGTTTGTGTTACGTAATCAGCAGGCGCAGGCCCCGAGCAGATCTGGCAGGCCGAGTAGATGTGGTACCTACACTGGCCGTTTCTGTATATATTTATAGCTATACTATGTTAGAACATTGTTAAGAGGCATGAAAAAAAAACATTTTAAGCCACATTGTTTACCAAATTACTCCTATCTCCTTTAAGATCTGCAGTGTGAACCAGTGTTGGTCAAGTTACTTGAAAAAAGTTGTTAGTTACTAATTACTTATCCAAGAAAGTAATCCAGTTACTTTACTGATTACTTATTTTAAAAAGTAATGTTACTTTACAAAATCCAACCATCCATCTTCTGTAGCCGCTTAGTCCTCCACAGAGGGTCGCGGGGGAGCTGGTGCCTATCTCCAGCAGTCAAGGGGCGAGAGGCGGGGGACACCCTGGACGGGTCGCCAGTCCATCGAAGTACTTTACAAAATACTTTACTTTTCAAAAACATATCCAGTCTGAATACACCATAAAGCAACAGATCTTTCAGTGTATTTTACTCTTTCTGCATCCATCACATCAAACTGAACCAAGTAAATCAGTCTCTGACTTGTTTTTTTAGTTTTGATCTTTTAACTTTATGCACATTGCATAAAGCAAAACTTAGGTTAAAAGCTAGTTTCTGACTTGAAGGAATTTATTGAACATTTAAACCTATTTTCTGGACATTCAACCAGATTTTATGAAAATAAATCAAGTCTTTCTTCTGTTGACCTATATTTCTATAATAAATAATAATAATGCATCAGTTTTATATAGCGCTTTTCAGGTCACTCAAAGACGCTTTACAGAGTTGCATCATTCATTCACACAGTCATTCTCACCGGTGGTGGTAAACTACGACAGACGTCTGTAGCCACAGCTGCCCTGGGGCAGACTGACAGAAGCGAGGCTGCCATTCTGCGCCATCGGCCCTTCTGACCACCACCAACATTCACACACAGTCGCACTCACATTCACACAGGCAAGGTGGGTGAAGTGTCTTGCCCAAGGACACAACGACAATCTAACCCAGCCAGAGCTGGGGATTGAACCGGTGACCCTCCGGTTACCAGACCGGCCACTCTCCCAACTGAGCTAATGCCGCCCCAATTTTATTTCTCTGAGTGTAACCTTCAAATTTCATTCTTTGTGTTGTATTCTCTCTCAAGCAACGATGAAATTTTGATTTAAAAAAACGGGCATGAGAAGAGGGGCTGGAAATGCTTAAACAGAGCCATAATATCAACCCTACACCTAAAAACAACAGCCAGTATCCATTTAATTATAGTGTAACATTGTTTTTTGACAGTATAAACTCCAGGGCTCAAAACTGCCTTTAAAAATGTGCAGGAAACGTTGCCCCCCCAAAGAAGAAAAACAATACGTTAATGTCTGCAGCAGCTTGTAGCCGTTCCTGGTCAGTATTTTTTTTACGATGCGTCTGAATCGTGCAGAGTCCACATTGAAAATGGGCACGATGTCCTCAGCCAGAAGCATTGAGCTTCTTCAGTCCAGTCGCTCAGAAGTCTGTTTTCACCTGTTTATCAGGAGAGGGGCCCTCGGAGGTTTGCCCAGTGGAGTTGGATGTGGTAGCTGCAGCGGTCATGTCAGTGGGGGATCTGGGGCTCTCTCCAAATTCCCATGCCGGCTTGCTAGGTGCTGCTCAGATTAGAGATGGAATTTTTGGCAGTAGATAAAAGTTGTCTTCACACATAGTGTCCTGCTCTCTTTGTGCTCCATGTGATCATTTTTTGATCTACACACAAGTCTGTTGTATGTTGCAGCTCATACGGAAAAGTATGAGGATCCTACAAAATCAAGGTTTAGTAATGCAGCCTGCTTGTGGGGCAGTCACAGAAATCTAATTACTTCCCTTGCAATTGTAATCCCTTACTTTATTCGTTACTTGAAAAATGTAATTGGATTACAGTAACTCATTACTTCTAGCACATCACTGGTGTGAACATACATTGTCATAGAGACAAGAAACAAATAATGAAATGGTCACAAAGAAGAGGAACTGAGGATAGAAATAAGAAAAACAATAATAGAAAAAACAGTCAAAACAACCAAGTTTAAAGATCAGCCTTGAAAATAAGGCTCTGATCACAGTGATTTTACATACATTCATTTGACAACATTCAGACATATTTAAACAGAGTTAAATAAAATGCACCTTTCACATACACAGTTTGAAATTAAAACGCCTCTCACACTTCAGACTCTTCCCCCACAGCTGTCTCTGGTCATGCTTCAAGGAAGCAGAATAGATTAATTGCTTAGTTGACCACAATCGTAGCTGGCCCCTTGAATCACAGTGGATGAGAGGCTGTTCATCACAGTGCAATATTTAAGAGTCAGCTGAAGACAGAGGCCTTTGTGTATCCAGAGAACCCACAGAGGGAATCTGCTACAAAGTGCAGCACCATAGCATCAATAAAACACAGGCTGTGCACAAGATGGTGGCAAACTGCTTCAGAGTGTTGAAATGTCTGCTGATCTGCCGACATTTGAGAGGAACATTGTTACCTGTGAGCTGTGTGCTTGAAGCGTTGAACCTAAGAGATTTTATTTTTTCTTTTGTTTCAGGATGCTATTGGCCTGATAATCTGTCAGATGTTGTGATTTAAATCTGCCTACATATAAACATTTCACGTCCTTCTTCAACACACCAGTAAATCTTCTATTTCATCTCTTTTTTGGTGTTTTGTAAGCTTAGCACAGATTGTAGTGTGTCAGTGAATCTGAGAAAACTGGGCATTACACCCTTTTATTCATACACTATGTTTCACAGATTGTCTGTTTGACAGCAGCCCAGACAACATGATATGGTTCAGGTTGCTGGAATGATGCTGTTTATGTAAAAAGTTTAGTTTTTCATCACTACGTAGAAACAAGAACCTAGTTTACCTTTTGTTCAAGACTCTTGTTGCTTGGTTACAGACTTTAACCAGAAACCCAACTCCTAAAAGTTCTGTTTTTGTTCGTCAATAAATCTTTCCTGTCTTGATGAACATCTGCAAACACAAAGTACCTTAATTAACACATTTCATTCTCCTTCAATTACTTTTATGAACATTATTGATGCTCGGCTGATTACAAAAACAGTTAGATTGGGTTTTAGCTAATGTTTAAGATCAGGTGAAAAACAGCATTAAATAGCTAGCAGGTTTTCATTATAACTCCCTGTTTTATTTGATCTATTTCATGATTTCTGGGTTGCAATTAGACAGATACAAGTAGGGGATAAAAAACAGTTGTGTGACTGTGTGTTTAGGTTTTTGTTTCTTCTTTAGGACTTTTTCTGCTTTAATTTCCCACCTTATTAAGACCTGTTCCACCTCATGCTGAAAAACATCAGGTCTTCATGAGGTGGAACAGCATCTCTTGGGTTAGGCCTAAAGCTGAGTTCTCAAAGGACCGTGGAGGTTTGTCACCATTACCTGACTTTGATAAATGAGGAAGTAACAGTGCAGTAATTGCCTACACTGATCAGCGATGTGATATGATGATCTATAGATTTTGCAATACTTTAACCGAGCAGCGCTTTTTAAACAAATGTAAGCGGGGATGTGTTGTGCGCATGCGCAACTCGCTAGGAACGTTCGTGTGTGTATCGGGGGGAAGTTTTGGCGGTGTTGAACCGTGCGGTTGTCTGTCGTGTGTGGAGTTCTGCAATAAACGGAGACGTGTTCCCGTTCTCCAATACACTTTGCCTCCCGTTCTTGAGCTCACCAGGACCGAGTTGGAACCCAATAGCTCGCCCGCTACACAAAGTACCGTATTGGCCCAAATATAGGATGACCCCGATTATAAGACAATCCCCCTTTTTCAAGACTGGTCTTCAGAAAAAAGACTAAATTAACTTTTTAGAGAAACTATTTTTATTGAAATTTTGAGAAAATAATATAAAAAATGCCGTAATTACAGACTGCTTTAATATTTGCCTATTAATCAGGATATACCGTTCTCCATCCTGGTGACACACTTCAGTTTTTCTCTTATAGGGTGCTTTTTCAGTCTCCCCCTCCCTCCCTTCCTCTCTCTGTGTGCGTGTGTGTGTGTATGTTTGTGGAGAGATGTGAGACGGAGTAAACAGACAGGTGACTATGCATCTGCTCTTGACTACGTGAGCATTAGGTACAGAAAAAAAAAGCATTGAGGAGGGAGGAGTTGGAGGAATACTCACCTGACAAAAGTCCGAACTGAGCTGCCCTTCGCTGAAAGCTCCGGAAGTGAACTTGGCTGGGCTGGTCATTGGGCATTTTAATCCCCAGTGGGCCTGTAATTTTGAGCTGGTCCGGAACCAGGACCAGTTACAGTCTGAGCTGCTTCCTGTTGCTGTTGCTTTGACCAGAAGCCTGCGCCCTCTGCTGGTTTGGTCGTGTAATGACCCCCCAAAAGACTAGGCCGGATTATAAGACGACCCCCCTTTTTCCACATTATTTTCACTGAAAAAACCTCGTCTTATATTTGGATCAATACGGTAAGTTCAAATTGGTGCCAGCAAGGCACACCCACCATGTTTTCAAAGGAACGGCATGAAGATTTTATCACTAGTGCTTCATGTCAGTGATGCACAGCCTTAAACTATTTGCATAGGAGGCTCAAGATAAAGTTAAGCATGCACTGATAACGGTTAAAAAATATAATACAAACTTGATAAACTCTATATGACCAAGCCGACAATGCATATTCTGGGAGAATTATTTCATTTATTTATTTATTTATTTTGGTGCATTAAGTGTTGTATAAACTGTATATCCCTGCTTAAACACACTAATCAAATAGGTAATTCCCTCATCAGCATGTCATTCAGCTCTGTAGAAGCCTGGTAACGAGCCGTTCATTTGATTCAGGTGTGCTGAGGAAGGAATGCATCTAAAAGTTCCAGGATATCAGTTCTCGAGGACTGGACTTGGGCAGCCCTGGAGTAGCAGATGTAAGGTTCATGCTGAGGAAAACGTGTAAGAAAAGCATGTTTTCCTGACAGATTAGGCTATGGTGATCCTTCCTCTGTTGCTCTTGCTTTCAATGACAGTTTTCTCAATGTATGATCATTTTTGTGTTTGTGTTTTGTGTTTGTGTTTGCTGCTTCACTATGACTTCAGGAAATAATAAAGTTTATTGAATTGAATCTATGTCCTTTAATTCTGTTTAAAG
This sequence comes from Callopanchax toddi, assembly GCA_006937965.1. Taxonomy (NCBI): domain Eukaryota; kingdom Metazoa; phylum Chordata; class Actinopteri; order Cyprinodontiformes; family Nothobranchiidae; genus Callopanchax; species Callopanchax toddi. The sequence continues at coordinate 659,849 of SSNR01000141.1, read as the reverse complement.
ATATTACATGTCTAATTAGTAAAACATTTTATAATTACGATTAAATAGCATTTTTATGACCATAAGAACCTCTGAAAATGTTAATTAACAAGGATGTTCTGATTGAGGTTAAAGTGGATTAGCAGCATGGTTGCTATGTGCTGCAATGCAACTCAACTAAGGAAAATGTCATTGAAGAGTCAGTTCTTCAACTCTGTTTACTCGCCTGCTGTCATTAGCTCTCTGCACATGAGAGCTATGACAGATATAAGAGTAAAAAAAAAAATCTGAGCTGGATGATTGAGTTTGCCTTCCTCCTCCTCCGTTACCCTTTTGTTTGTCTTCCATTCCTCAAAAGTCAGCGTAATATCCATCTGGCTCTCTCCCACCTCTGCTGCACCTTTTTTCATCTCGCAGCCTAAAAGACAGAACAAGAAATGATTATCTTTGCCCAGCAATATCAGGCTCTGACTCCAATGTAAACTCATTTGGAAAGCAGATGCTCATACATCATATTTCACTCACAAGAACACAAAACTGATTACCATGACGCCAGCTGAACCATGAGCGTCAAACTTAGTTTTGAGGACTACCTTCTTTGTTGATGAGCCGTCGCACTGTGGTGTTTCTCTGTTTTGGGTTTCGTGCAGTCTCAGTGAATCTGAGGAAACTGGACATTACCCTTTTATTCATACACTATGTTTCACAGAGGTATTATTTTTTTATTTCGAAAGGCAGCTGAGATAAACGGCTTCTTTCAAAGTGTTTAATTTAAATTTGTACTCTGGTTGGCTCAAGAACCTCTCACAGGAGGCGTCTGTAGTGTTCCAGGGACTTGGGAACCATGAAGGAATCCTAAAAACACTAGAAATTTAGAAATCATCTAGGAAATGAGTTTGGGTATTTGATTTGTATCTGAGAATAAAGATCTGCTGTATAATTTTACAGTTTTTAAGGTTGTTTTACGTATTTTACCAATGTTGTTTGAACCTTATTATTTGATGTTTTTATGTCACAATGGTGTAAAGATTAGACAAACTAAACTTCAGAGCAACCAATTAAGCATAAAAGATATTAGGGTATACAATGAGTTCTCCTTTATGCGTTATAAAGGTTGAAAGCTTGATGATTGTTTTGAAAGTTTCATATTAAGGTTATGGTGGTTTATGACTGCGGTTTTAGCATTATGATCCTTGGTGGTGTGTGGTGGCAATGTATCAATGACGTGGAGACCAAATTCACTGGCATGCTCAGTCATCTCCATGTGGCATCCTATCCAGGCTACAGCCATCACACAAAAGTATTTCAGGGCCATGGCCTTTTACACAAAATGTCTGTTTGCTTTTTTTCTTTCATTTTTTGGTCAGAAACAGGCGTTTTTGGTGAAAGCCATATGTTCTAAAGCAGATTGTGAAAAAACAGAAAAAGGTAGAAACAAGCTGTCTTTTTCTGATGAAAGATGAGAGTCTACTCTTTCTTTTAGTAGTGTTGGTGTTTAGTTCACGTTCTTCATGTTCAGATAATGGCTGGCAGGCCAGTGGCAGCTAATGAGTTAATGTATGGACTAGGGATGGAGCCGAATACAAATATGTATTCGTAAAAGCACAAATAATGGGTTTTTCCAAATACTTATTTTGAACAAATACTTTTAAAAATATTTGTATTCGGGAACAAGAAAAACTTTATTTCAAACAGATACATTTCCTCATGAGACCACGGTGCATCATGCTCAGAGGAGTGAGTGAGTGAGTGACGTTCAGGAGTCAGGATCTCATCTGTGCTTTGCACAGAGTCCACAGACGGACCTGTGTAAGGAGGCATACAGGTACGGGTGACCATCTCCTAGACCAGCCTGTTGCACTGCGGGACAAATACTGCAGGTTTATTAATGAGAGAATAGGAAACTTAAGGACAGCAGCTGCCTCTCAGCCTATAATGATGACCTACGTATAGGAGAGGCAGGGCGAGATGTGCAGGTCCTGCTTGAGGGTCAGAAATATCTGGCTCGCAGGCCAAATACTACTCAGTCTACTCAACTGTTTCCCCACATTTTTCTAGATACCAGATCGTCTCAGCTTTCTTTCCATCTCTTCTCTGTCACCTTTCACTTTTTATTATTCTGTGTTATGCTGTTTATTCTAGAATAGTATAGAAAAATCCCTTTATTGTCCCTCAGTGGGGAAATTCAGGTGCACCAGCAGCAAAGTGACGGCAAGTCAAGAACAAACAAATTTACACATGGATACATTATGTAGAATAAGAATAGAGACTGTAAAATAAATACAGCATTATATATGATTAATTTTAATGGGTAATTAAAGAATTCTTGCTATAACATAAATTAGAAATGTGAGCCAAAAAAAAAAAAACCCTGGCTTTTTACGCTTCTGAATTTTACTCGAAT